>SAYR01067902.1:59583-140195 GCA_004382745.1 Argopecten irradians irradians | reverse complement strand
TTTGATTGTGTGTGACGTTTATAGACAGGTTTGATTGTGTGTGACGTTTATAGACAGGTTTGATTGTGGGTGACGTTTATAGACAGGTTTGATTGTGTATGATGTTTATAGACAGGTTTGATTGTGTGTGACGTTTATAGACAGGTTTGATTGTGTGTGACGTTTATAGACAGGTTTGATTGTGTGTGACGTTTATAGACAGGTTTGATTGTGTGTGACGTTTATAGACAGGTTTGATTGTGTATGATGTTTATAGACAGGTTTGATTGTGTATGATGTTTATAGACAGGTTTGATTGTGTGTGATGTTTATAGACAGGTTTGATTGTGGGTGACGTTTATAGACAGGTTTAATTGTGGGTGACGTTTATAGACAGGTTTGATTGTGTATGACGTTTATAGACAGGTTTGATTGTGTGTGATGTTTATAGACAGGTTGATTGTGGGTGACGTTTATAGACAGGTTTGATTGTCGGTGACGTTTATAGACAGGTTTGATTGTGTATGAAGTTTATATACAGGTTTGGTTGTGGGTGACGTTTATAGACAGGTTTGGTTGTGTTTGACGTTTATAGACAGGCTTGATTGTGTGTGACGTTTATAGACAGGTTTGATTGTGGGTGACGTTTATAGACAGGTTTGATTGTGTGCGACGTTTATAGACAGGTTTGATTGTGTGTGACGTTTATAGACAGGTTTAATTGTGGGTGACGTTTATAGACAGGTTTGATTGTGTATGGCGTTTATAGACAGGTTTGATTGTGGGCGACGTTTATAGACAGGTTTGATTGTGTATGAAGTTTATAGACAGGTTTGATTGTGTGTGACGTTTATAGACAGGTTTGATTGTGTGTGATGTTTATATGTAGGTTTAATTGTGGGTGACGTTTATAGACAGGTTTGGTTGTGTGTGATGTTTATAGACAGGTTTGATTGTGGGTGATCTTTATAGACAAGTTTGTTTGTGGGTGATCTTTTTAGTCCGATTTGATTGTGGTTGATGTTTATAGAACCAACGTGGATGTATAGATATTACGTTTTACTTATAGCAAGAACTAAATGGGATCCTGTTGTAGACAGACATCAATATTCCATCTGAAATTACTTATGAAAACTTCATTTACACGTAACTCCACAAAAGGCCAGTTCTGTGTATAAAAACATGTGTCTCTAGGTAGTTACGATTGAAAACCTAGTACAAATACTAGAAATTTTGTTTGTTTTCAAATTTGTTACACATCTGCTGTAAGCTTCAAGGACAAAACTTGTAAAATAGAACCTCGATCTCTTTGTTTTGGGCTAATGGATGATTTTAACTCCAGTGAGCTATTAGAATGAAGGTCAATGTTATTTATTCAAACAACTCACTATAGCCTTTCATTCCAGCAAATGACTCTGGGACTCTAGACACAGGTTTAGCCTATATTGTCCATGGTCACTTTGAACATTTACTCCAGCATGTTACACATCAAGTCCATTTATTGGTTATATAAAGTACCAATGCTTATAGCCTAGCTCAGTCAAACGACCTTGAATGACAATCAAGGTCATTCAATTGAACAAAGTTGGAGTCAGACTTTTTTTTAGGTATTCAGAGGAAACATTTGTACTAGGTTGAAAGATGACATTGACTTTTATAGCATAAACTCACAAACACTGAAACAGACATGTCAATACCAGATACTGTATTGTACCTTTATCAGTTTGTGTTCAGTGAGATTAATAGCATAAAACGAGACACAATGATATGTTTACATTTGTAGTTTATTTACAGGTACTGACAATCAACAGACGTCATGATAAATATCTCTACAAAATAAATTTCAAATTAATTGGAAGCACCTTTTTACATTCAATTTGTCAACCATTTGTATATAAAATATCAGTACAAAATACTGTACCATTATTAGATACCTTTGAGTATCACAAGCAATCAAACATATATTCCTCATATTGTTTTCCTATCAGTTGCGCCTAGAGCATTGATGAGAGTTGATTTTAATGACCTACCCCAGAGTTAATGTATAATACGACATATCACACACAGTAAACGGCTGTGATCTAGTACAATAATATTGATATCACTAGGTGAGGCCCTGTGTGGGTTGTTATCAATATTTCATTTGAAATAAATTCTAAAAAAAAATTTCTGAAACTCAAAATCAATTTTTAGTTTCAAGGAAGAACTGCATTGAATAATCTAAATGTCAGGTAAGCAGCCCTGGTTTTACATTAGGAATACAATGTACATTATAATAAGGGCCCAATTCACTCATCTGCTATCTGGTGATCATGGTGCATGGCTCAGACAGTACAAGATTTTTCAATGTTTGAACAAGGTTACTTTTTATGATGGTCAATCTCACTTTATTCAACAAACTTCAATTGGTAGCCCCCTTGGCCTCTTTGTTATTGAAAAGAAGATATTTAATGATTAAAGCCTATTTGACCACTGTGACCTTGAATAATGATCAAGGTCATTAATTTTAACAATAATTGGTGTTTAATTGTGTATGTATACATGTGTTTAATAAACACAAAAAATAGTACACGTAGAAAATAGCAAATTTTGCCTTTGGTGCCTGCGCAATCAGTACGTCATTCCATATATGATAGAGTGCCACAGAATTTTTCAGGATGCAATTTATTAATTTTTACATTTTTAACTTTAAAGGCCCACTACCTGTCCGAAGCGGCTTTAATTTTCAAAATGGGAATGTAAAACGAGATCAATAATTTTGAAGAGTCGCAAAAGTTATTAACTTACCGTTTATTCTATATTCATCATCATCTTCTGAAAAAAATAATTAGATTAAATAGAATATAAATTTTCGTAACGCGGGTCATCTTTTTTTTCCCGCCGTCGCCCTAAATACTGCGCGATAGTTGAATATCACTGCGCCAGACGGCAAAACAGCGAAATGAATCTCCACTGTTATTATATATTACGCAGGAAATCTTGCATTTGTTTGGTGTTATTACCTAATCTTAGGCCATCGATGTGTATTTTCTTATGTTATTAATGTTTTTAAGAAACCTTTAAATTTCACTTCGGAAAGGTAGTGGGCCTTTAAGTAAAATTAGAAGATCAAAATTTTCAATAGTGGTAATGGTCTAAAGTAAGTAACTTTTGTAACTGAAGAAAAATACTAAAAAGTCCGCTCCTTTTTTGATAGTGAAAATTTACCATTTGTCAGAGGTGGAGCATCTTTAAAGTAATATCAGGTCTTCTAGTCTTTTCCATTTCGAGTAAAAGTCAAATGTAAAAGTTGGTACCAGACAGCTGGAAGGCCAGACGGACGGACAACACACCAGGTCATAAGCTCATTTGTCGTTTGGAAATATTAAAGTTAATCCCACAAATTATGCTTTCATGGAAGGGGCAGGATTATGTTCAGATACTGCGTGTTAAGAAGTAAATCTAAACCCTGACTCAATAACAGATTAACAGACTCTGAAGTGTTTATTGGAGGTTGTTGGTATTGTATCACCAATTCCACTGTCCAAACATGATTACTACAGGTACATAATTTCTGTATGATCACAGTTAGGGCTAGATCAATATATCGATATACCGATACGTATCGATTTTCAGCAGCGTATCAAATATTGATACGCAAACATGCTTTATATATCGCTGTATCGTTTTAACAACTCAACCTACTGTTTTCGTTATAGAAATAGGAAATTCCAAACAAAATTTGTTCTAAAACATCATTCAAGTAAGAGCATTTCAATCAAAAGGAAGTGTTTAAAGCATCTGTGTCACCTAGATGGATTAGAAATGCCTTTTCATAACTAAGAATACGAATTGACAGAGATTTTTCTCAGGGTATAGAATGTTTTATCAAAATTGCCTTTTATTGTCACAATATTCAAAACATAATGATCAACTGAATTTGAAAAAGAGGTCCAGTGTATCGTCAATAGGTATCATGTATTGTTTCAGTGTATTGTCGATATGTATCGTATCGTTTTAGACCTTCCAATACCCAGCCCTAATAACAGTGACATTTACTGAACACATATTCTGTTATAAACCAGTGGTTCTATACTGTAAACCAACCAACGTTTATGAATTTCATAGGTCATTAAATATTGCGAAAATTAATTGTCACTAAAGATTCCAGCAAAAGCACAGTCGAAACAAGGGATGTGAAATCGTGAAATTAAGTCCCCATGAAAAAGCCATAAGAGATGAAAACGTGACATTATGTGGCTGTGGAAGTAAATTGGTTTACAGTTAAGTATTACATATATTGAAAAAATAATATAATTGCTGATATAACTATATCTGAAAATTTCATCACATATCAATACAAATGTGTATACATATTATAACAGTTTAAAATTCCCACTGCTTTATTCACATTTCAATAACAACTCGATATACCACAAGATATACGATGATAGCACTTTGTATGGCCCAGCTAATGGCATGCTGCTTCAGAAAAGCTTTTCATATACTTCTTGTCATGTTATTTCAGCTACAACTTTGGTAAACTTGGCCATACCATGGCTAGTATCGAACTTTGCCAAACTAGCAAACATAGATGTACTACATACAGTTGTAGACGCTAACTTAAAATAGCACACTGTGTTACACACTTAGAATGTGATTGTATCACTTTAATAACTTATTTCTTTACAAGTCTCTAACACACATTAGCACTTAAATGTTAGCTCTTCATCATGAGGATTGAATCAATTTGTACAATTTTATCTCATTTTCATTAAATATGTGGAATGACATTTGTTATGTTGTAAAAGACAGAGTAAGATTCAATGATTTCAATGACTCTTTTCCAAAAAGAACATGTTCTTGAGAAATAAATTCAGAACTCTGTGTTATTGATAACCAAGTCTGAGTGAAATTTAAAGTTGTATGGTCTATAACTTTCGCTCTTTTGGTCATAGTGAAAACTGTTTATGTGTTGTACATATTTTTCTCCGTCTGCCTGAGTTTTAAACTTTCTAATTTCACCATCTTTTATAAAGTTGCAGCACTGGAAGTATCTTTAATTATAAAAGTAAAAAATCTTTTTAATGTGTACACGTGAAAAATAGGCTCGAAAGATGACGAATCATTCCGAATTCTTCCGAACATCGTCGCGACAATCTCGAGGTAAAACGAGAGTTGTGAAACCAAGAGAAAATATCAACAATTTTTCATAAACAAAACATGTGGTCGACCTCATCAGATTCTATCTACAAAGAAAAAAATGCTCGCACATTACAATATTTGATACACACAACATTTTATGGTAATGTGTAAATTGGATGTTTCAAATACTCAATCTGTGGACATATACCAGCGATGATTTGCTCATATAAGCCAGAAGGAAAACGTAAACAAACACACGTGTGCTTACGCTAGTTACCTGGCTCACCACGTGCAGGTCGTGTCGAACGTCAGTCACGTGATAGATTCGGAATCCGACAAAACCCGAAGTCACTGAACATGGCGGTGATTGAAGGCGCTTTATTCAAAACCAGGAATATATGATTCCTAGATTTCGGCTCTCTTATAGGCCGACATATGCTTTTGGGGAGCTAAATCATCAAGTTACATGTCAATGTTAAAATATCAAATGTTTAAGTTACATATCGTTACAGTGAAATTAGCAGCAATACAACTTTAAAGAAACTACAAACAAGGTAGTTACAATAAGAACAGAGAGTAATTATAGTTGTTATACATCAATTACTTAATCAAAAATGTCTTTAATTTTACTTCATTGATTGCATCAATTTTTAATCTAATAAAAATACTTGAAAAATGATTGAATTATGGATAAACGATAAATGAAATATCAAATTAGTACCTTAACAATCTTGTAGATTATCAAATTATATATATACAAAATAAACAGTTCTATAATATATAACCATTTATCTACATCAAATGAATAGTTTAGTGAGGACAGGAATTTAAATATTACATGGTCAAATACATGTAAATCTCAGTTCTTTCTAGAAAATAGGGACACAGGCTAAGGAGAATCCAAATTAAGTATGTAAATCGAGCGACCTCTTTGACTTAGCCTGTGGTCTCTTGCGTTTCACACAAAGACTATCCTGGCCGCGCTGTTCCTCTCCATCAGGTGAGGTCACTAATGGAGAGTTGATCAGATGCATCAGGCTCTTAGCAGACACATTTGGTGAATACTTCCGATTGGACGGTGAGAGTTTTGTCAGGGCAGACCTTGACGGTGTTTGGCTTTTCCTCGGCACGTATGGACTCTTGGAATGATCATTTCGTGTGATACGAGGACTGACGGACATACTGGGACTGACAGCCTGTCTGGTAACGTTAGGACTCTGAGACCTCCCAACACTTACAGATGACGATATATCCTCTACTACATGTGGTCGCCCACTATACACAATGGAGCGCTTCTCTTTCTTAGCAGAGCCAAATACTGGAGACTGAGAACGAGCCGATTCCTCCATCACTTTTGGTTTACGACTGAGGAACACTTGGTCATTAGACAGTGAGAAATAATCATCCGAGTTGACACTTGATTGAGATAAACTACTACCTTGAGACATACAGGTTTCTGTTGAAAAACCTTGACTTGCTGGATTTGAACCAAAAGAGTCGGCTTGTCTGCTTAAAACACGGTTATGCAGACAGTATGAAGTTGACAGATTTTTATTTGTGTCCAACGTATGTAATTGCACTCGCCTCCTTTTACTTGGTGAGAAAACATTGCTGGCTTCAGGAGAAAGTCTTAAACTTCTTTTTCTTGTAATTGGAGAAGATATTTCAGAAAGTACAGATGTTGTATTATCAAATCCCTGTGACAATTCAGAAAATATAGATTCATTATCCGTGTCCATCGCCTCACACTCCTGTGACTTCTGTTTTCCACTGTCTGAGTGGAGTGAGACACCATTGTCTTCAGTGACTAACTTACTAGGAGAATGACAAGGTCTATTGAGGTTTTCATCAGTAAAAGCAGATCTTGGTGATGATAGTAATCTTTCACACAGAGACCGTTTCTGAGACAGATAATGCCGTGGTGACTTCCCTTGTGTCTGATCTGATGTTGGCGACTTAGTCTGGTTAAAAGTTCGACTAGATAGTCTAGGTGACTGGCGCAGATTTTGCCATTCTGAACTCCTCTGTGGTGACTGCATGGTTTTACAAGTCTTTGGTGATTGGAAGAGATTCTGGAGTTTCTGTTTGCGAGGTCGTTTGTCTGAGGAGCTTGGTGTTGTAACATCACCTGCTTGTTTCCTTGGTGACGGTGTCTTTTCCTCAGAAGATTTTGTGAGATATTTTTTGTTCTGTTGTCGAGGTGTCGACTGAGCAGTAGGATCTTTTATACATATTCCACCTACAGAACCATTAGTCTCTAGCCAGGAGAGATTAATCACACTGTCTGTCGTATCTTTAGCTAAATGTTCATCCTTTTCATGGATCTGCCTCTCAGCACTATCAAACTTGGACAAATTCAGACATTTTGATGAGGAAATATTGGTTGAAATAGACTTCAATGAAGAGTTTTTGTTTTCAGGGCTTTTAAATAAAAACATTTTTGCCCTTGAGGATCTCTTGTTTGGTGTACCAGTGCTTTTTGACCTCGTGTTTTGGCTTGGCGACTCCGCAACCAAACTGGTTTCCTTCACAGGAGTTTGTGATAAGGAACCTCCCGATGGTTCATGAACTACAGGTCCTCCTTCTCCAAACAAAACTTTTGGACGACCAAGACCAAACCCTGGTGACTTTGATCGTGTGTTCATACACGGAGATTCCAACAAACTCTTACTAATGACATGTTTCTTTGGGGTTCCATCCAAACGTGCAGGTGATTTTGATCTTGTATGCATACTTGGGGATTCCACCAGGTGTTTGGCTGGTGTGACGACCATTTTGTTGGGAGTTGATTTTGGAGGTGTGGGACTGCCCATCAGCTGGGAGAAGATCAGTGAAGAGTTTTTGTCTGGAGATTTAAACTCCGCTGATAAATCATGTAGGGAGGCTCCCAAGCTTAGTCTATTTACTGGTGGCCTGCCCTCTAAACGGTCTGTCAGCTGGAAATACTTCACCAAGTTACGAGATCTTTTTGTGGGTCCAGCTGAGTAAAAGGATCGCCGAAGCATTGCCATGGCTCTCTTCCTCTGGGACGGACTGTCTCTTTGTTGAAAACCTAGAAAAATCAAACGAGTAAATTATTCTAAATTAAATGATGTTTTAATTTTCCAACATTATTATTAAATTAAAACCACCTTGTGCTTCTAAGATGTAGTTTAAAATAATAAAGCTGTTCAAGTAGCAGAGTAAATGTCCATTAATGTCCAAACAATGACCTTTGATTTTGGCCTGTCTTTAAAGGAATCATGGTACTTACTGGCCTTGACCGGCGATTCCTCCACCACCTGGACACTAGTGACACTTCTAGAGCGATGTCTCTCCTTCTCTATACGAGAAAACACGGCCTGGCATTTCTGTTTGTGTGCTGGCGTTTCACTCACTTTCTTATTACGGAAAGTTGGCGACTTGAAAGGTGACTTCAATGCTGGAAAGTAAAAGAAATATCTAATTTGATTAAGGATCCTTAACTTTAAATAGTGTTACAGACAGATATTTTCATATAGATCCAAACACTGTCATTTTATTTATCCATGCAGGCCTAAGACTGTTTTTGTGAAATGAATATAGGGTAGCCTTACATTTAGTTCCACCCTAAATGGACTGTAGGAACTTTTGTTACAATGCTTTGAGATGTAAACAAACCTTTTGGACTTTTAAGATTAGGAAGGCGCTTGGAATGGTGTTGTCTGGATCCAATATTTTCCATCACAGCAACTGACTGACGACGTTCCAACTTAGTTTTCTTGCTTTCAAACAGATTACGGCAAACCTTTTCTCCACCTTCAAAGACAAAAACATGGATCATTACATAAGTAACGATACACTTTTTATTGTAACATTTGTAGACCCCTGGCTCATAACAAAGGACAAACAACACAGATTTAACACAGGGTAAAGATATATCAAAATTCATTTATGATTTACCAAACATTTATCCTTTATAATGATGCAGGGTTACATTACAATTGGTGTGATCTCTGACAACAAATTTTGACATTTAAATTAAGAATGTCAGTAAAACACAATTACCACCTTAAACAAGACGCCCACCAAAGAATGATCTATGTCTGACAATGGAAGGATCAATCTTTTCTCTACTTTTTTTTTTTAACTTTTTCAAACATACTACACATAAAATTTGAGACAAATTGCTTCAGTACTTTCTGAGAAATAGCAGTAACAAACTTCAACTATCAAAATCCGATCGGTCCAAAATGCAATTTGCACAACTAAGGCCCTAGGGTAACCTACATATGAAATTTGAGACAGATACCTTCAGTACTTTCTGAGAAATAGTGATAACAAACTTTAACTATCAAAATCCAAGATGGCTGCCCGGTGGCCATCTTGTTGACCGATCAGTCCCAAAACGCAATATCCACAACTAGGGCCCTAGGGAAACCTACATATGAAATTTGAGACAGATCCCTTCAGTGCTTTCTGAGAAATAACAATAACAAACTTTAACTATCAAAATCCAAGATGGCTGCCTGGCCGCCATTTTGTTGACCGATCGGTCAAAAAATGCAATATGCACAACTAGGGCCCTAGGGGAACCTACATATGAATTTGAGAAAGATCCCTTCAGTTCTTTGTGATAAATAGCAATAACAAACTTTAACTATTAAAATCCAAGATGGCTGCCGATTGGTCCGTAAATGGAATATGCACATCTAGGGCCCTAGGGGAACCTACATATGAAATTTGAGAAAGATCCCTTCAGTGCTTTCTGAGAAATAGCGAAAACAAACTTTAACTATCAAAATCTAAGATGGCTGTCTGGCGGCAATATGCACAACTAGGGCCCTAGGGGAACCTACATATGAAATTTGAGACAGATCCCTTCAGCACTTTCTGAGAAATAGCGATAACAAGAATTGTTAACGGACGGACGGATGTAAGGAAGGACGACGGACCACGGACAAAAAGCGATTTGAATAGCCCACCATCTGATGATGGTGGGCTAAAAATGATCACTGCTTTATATGATGGTGATGTGAACAGTAAAACAACTTACTGCCAGGATCTTTGGTCTTTTTCTTTGAGTTGTGAGATTTCTTATGGCTTTGTCTGTCCTGTAAAACAAAATTCTGACGGTTTTTATTTGTCATATTTTGATAAAACATGTCTGAAAATGATTTAAATAGCCTTTAATGCCTATATCATAGTACCTACTTCAACTCAATCTAGAGTTCTAGTTAAAATGGGACAAGGGAAATTGGATTTTATAACAAGAGCTGTTGGAGAACAGCAAAGCTCGCCTAGAAGTTGATGTTGAAGTATTTACTATTTAAACATGGAAATATGACAAATTAACAGACTCAAAAACCCCCTAAAGGGCCCCAAATTGGTTGTATTATCACCTTCAGCATCCATACACATTAGGAAAAAAAAATCATAAACATTTACGATGACTTATGCTTAAACAATTGGCAAAATAGAAACTTGCTAAAAAAACTTTAACATGGAAATATGACAAATTAACAGACTCAAAAACCCCCTAAAGGGCCCCAAATTGGTTGTATTATCACCTTCAGCATCCATACACATTAGGAAAAAAAAAATCATAAACATTTATGATGACTTAAGCTTAAACAATTGACGAAACAGAAACTTGCTCAAAAACTTTAACGTGAAATGGGACGCCAATGCTGACGCCGACGCCGGAGTGACAACATTAGCTCCCCCTATTCTTCGAATAGGAGAGTTAAAAATGAACTAGGCTTTTTACCCGAAAGTATGACCAAAGAGACTTTAGAAGCAATAATTATAACTGATACTTTGAAACATTCCTTAGAGATCAATAAGATCTTAATGTAAATGTATTTAAGCCTTAAAGAGACTCTAAAATACCTTTTTCTCCCTTTTCTTTTCCACTTTTTTAACCATGATCTGTCGTTTTGGTCCAACTTCTGCGAGACTTGGATGGTGAACCAGAGTGTGTCGCCTACAATAAGATATAAGTTACTTCAATATAATTTTTTTTATATATCTTACATCAAACACTCTTAGATATAAATCATTCCTTGGGTATAATACGAATCATTCAAAGAGGCAATCAAATTTCAGGACAATTGCATTGCTGGATTTTTCATACGATAAAGAATACAATAAAATAACCTTTGTTGAAGACTCGTCAAATCAGAGTGTTTCTCTCAATACAACAAAATTGATACAAATTTATTTAAATTTTACAACATGATAGATATTATGACTTAGGTCATCATGGCAATAGTCTATCTTAAAAAACATGTATCAATATCTTTTTTATCAGTTTTCCATTTTAAAAAAAGCAGCAAGATCTTAGTGTTAATTAAACTTTCAGGATAATGGTAGTTTGATGAGAAATATACATGATTATTTGTTTACTGATATTTCTATAAAACCATTACCTGGCGTTACGTTTAGGTCGATTGAGAAGAACATCTGATTGGTTGGAGGGAGGTTGTGATATTGATGTGTCAGTCAATCCCGACATATTAGATCCAGGATTGTCAGATTTCAGTAAGGACTGACTAAAGACGGACTGATCTGCACTGTTGTTGGGGGACAAGATGGCCTCCAACTCACTTGGGAGGGGCTGCATCAGATCATCATAAATCCTGCCCAGGGTGTGTGGTAGGGTATGTACATACCTGATAGACAACAAAACATAGGTATAGTATTATCATAATCAAAGTACTGAAAGTACTGAAGGACGCTGTCATAAGATTCATCAAAAGGGTGCTGTCACATAAAGTTCCCCCATTCTCCACAGAGCCTAATTTGACAAGAGTGGCCTCCCCTGAATTATGATGTGACATTGTTTTATGGGTAAATAAAGTTTATTTCGCAGAAATAGATATATTGTTATATCAATGGAAACAATATCATATATATCAGAAAAATACAACAAAAACAGAAGTGGACCTAAAATGGATCAATGCTGAACTCCCAAGAACAAGGTAGAAAATTTGAAACCGTCAGATTTTTTTTTTTTTTTTTTTACATAATTATAGTATTTTTCACTTCCGAATCCGAATTAAACTACATATTGAAGTCCATTCCAGGCGAATCGGACCAGTAGTTATATATAAGCAGTTCAATTTTGAACAATGAAAGGCTGTGGCGGCCATCTGGGATACTGGTATGAAAAAATGAAAATGGTAGACACTTCTGCATGTTACCAGAAATGGCCTCGCAAAAATTCATGGTGATCCAACTTTTCGAGAAAATGGTCGGACAAAGTTGTGGCGGAAAAAGAAGAACCAGAAAAAGAAGAAGAAGAATAAGAAACGGAGCAATCACAATAAGTTCCCCACTCTGGGGGAACTTAAAAATGGACAAAAAATAAGAGTAAGCTGAAATAATGGTTTATATCATTATAAAGATGACCTCTATGCATATATCTATAATGCGGTAAGTTATACAACATTTTGTTCTTTTCTTACAATTTCGAATTTCAGAATTGGTATTCTATAAATCCATCAAAATTACACTGAAAATACCAAAATTTCCAGACAAGTTATCCAAGTGCATCTATACATACCCAAATAAGAAATTATGACTTATTTTTTTTGTTACCTGGGTAATAAAAGGTGAAATTACAACAGAACACTCACATTTCCAGTATAGTAGTGGACATAAACTCCGACAATGCTGTTGGATCTGTGACGAACCCTAGGGTCCTTAATAGGTTTACTACCTGTGAGGAAAGTGAAGATGTATCTTACAGGAATGGTAACATAGCAGACATGGTTATATACAAGAGTATACTACTGTACTTCTAATATGCCTTACATTTTTTTAAATGCTAAATATATATCATTTATGGCCTTACTGAGACAGGACTAATGCCTCATAGTATTGTTGTGGGGCAGAATAGTGCATGACCCAAAGGAGAGTGCATTATCTCAACATGTTACAATACTATGAGGTAATAGTTCCCTTTCAGCTAGCTCATAACAGATTTATATAATTAATATATCACCTATACTTTTGTATAACGCTCGCCTTTTTGATTTTTTTTTACATTAGAAAAGAAATATTTTATGGGACACTATACAACAATACCTTAATTTCTACCATGTTATCACATAATAGCCTCATTTCAACTGTCTGTCAAAAGAAAATCAACATGTTTTCTTTCCCTGTATATCACAGCCTGCCCACCATTTTGACGTCTTAGTCCAATGCATTGTTAAATTCATGTAATAGTGATATCACAATAGACAATTCACTTTCATTCTTATATCACTTTAGTGTCACCTGGGAACGTGGGCACTAGTGTCCCATAATTACCACAAGGGTAGCCAATCAGAAGTCAGTAATCTGTCATGTGATGTACTAGTTTGTATTACCTGATCTACCCTATCATCTGTCTCAGACATGTCGGACGTGTCTCCAGCTGACAGTACGGACTCACACTCCACTATAGCCAATCAGAAGTCGGTATTTTGTCATGTGATGTACTAGTTTGTATTACCTGATCTACCCTATCATTTGTCTCCGACATGTCGGACGTGTCTCCAGCTGACAGTACAGACTCACACTCCACTATAGCCGATCAGAAGTCAGTATTCTGTCATGTGATGGGTACTAGTTTGTATTACCTGATCTACCCTATCGTCTGCCTCTGACATGTCAGGCGTTTCTCCAGCTGATAGTACGGACTCACTCTCAAGTCGCAGTAAAACTTGTAACTGGTACCTATAACATTAAAAAAATATCATAAAAATAATTTTACTTTAACTTTTTGTCACGGTCATAATTATGTGCATATTCAACAGACAATGAGGAAGAAGTCGATATGCCTTCATATTTTAAGATTATAGTTGATACACTATACCTGATTCCTGAATGTTGTTATATTTTCAGGCAAGTTATGTATCAACAGGTTGGAGTATACAACAGGTTGGAGTACACAACTCTGTATCCAATTTTATAACCTTTCAATTCTATTCCAGTCATCTTTAAATTCATATTCAACAGACATTGAAAGCAATAGAAATGTTTTTAATATATAAATGCCCCCCCCCTACTCCATTCCTATAGCAATAAGAACCTACTCTCTGATTTTCTGCTGCTTCTCCTCGTCAGTGCTGCTGTTCACATACTTCTCCCTCAGACCACTCAGGGGTAAAACTATAACCTGCTCCAACATCTTGATACATTGTTCCTGTAGATAAAACATAACATAATACAAACCACTCAGTGGTAAAACTATAACCTGCTCTAACATCTTCATACATTGTTCCTGTAAATAAAACCTAACACAATACAGACCACTCAGTGGTAAAACTATAACCTGCTCCAACATCTTCATATATTGTTCCTGTAAATAAAACATAAAATAATACAGACCACTCAGTGGTAAAACTATAACCTGCTCCAACATCTTCATATATTGTTCCTGTAAAATAAAGGTACCTGTGGTTTAGATGAGCACCTCTCCTTGGTGTTATTAAGTGTAAGAGAATATAAAGGTACCTGTGATTTAGATGAGCACCTCTCCTTGGTCTTATTAAGTGTAAGAGAAAATAAAGGTACCTGTGGTTTAGACGAGCACCTCTCCTTGGTGTTATTAAGTGTAAGAGAATATAGAGGTACCTGTGGTTTAGATGAGCACCTCTCCTTGGTGTTAATAAGTGTAAGAGAATATAGAGGTACCTGTGGTTTAGATGAGCACCTCTCCTTGGTGTTATTAAGTGTAAGAGAATATAAAGGTACCTGTGGTTTAGATGAGCACCTCTCCTTGGTGTAATGTAAGGCCACAGTGATGATCGTCTGACAACACACAGACAGACTCGGTGTCCCGTTACACACAGCTCCGCTATACACGTCTTGTAGGTACGTCATCAGTTCACCCTCATCAGCAAAATCTGTACATATCACATTTATAGAGAATACAGAAAACAAAAGTCGGAGGGAGTGACCCAGCCAGTAGATGGGTAATTTGTAATACTTAACAAAAAACCACAATTAATATATATCTTTATAATTATCTGTCAGATGAAAGAAGGATGTTTCCTCTTCTTTTCTCTTCTTTATTACCTTTGATAACATGGGGATTTTAAAAATAGATATATTTATACAATTGTCATGCAATATTGATAAAGATCTATTCAGTACTTTCTAGGGCCCATCAAGTGTCTACATACAAAATCTCAGACAGATTGCTTCAGTGCTCTGTGAGACAAACTACAACTATCAAAAATCCAAGATGGCTGCCAAGGTAACTTCTATAATGCTTACCTAAGGAAAACTTTTACATCAAGAGTTTCTTTAAAACAAAGAATATTGATAGAACTGAACACTGGAGTAAATTGCACACTGGATACTTTTTTTTTTAAATCTGGCTAAAATATGAACTGATTTAGCTATGTTACCCATGGTCAGTCCCAAAAAAACACACTAAAAACATTCTAAATAATATACACATGAAATGAAAATGTTCAAACTTGGTCAAACACATAGCTATTCAAATGTGCATGCATAGATAAAATTAATAGAAAAACTGATTAAGTAACAATTCTGATATTGAAAAGTTGAAATTAAAGAGTACCCTGTGATTTTATGTACAGGTAAAAAAAACAATGTCGTACACATCAGAAGGGTTACCTGCTTTACTAAGTAAGTGGTCAGTGTTGGGTTTGTCTTTGGATCGACTGTCCAATGAGACACTGTCGTCCTTCCCTTTCTGATTGACTGCCTGTCGACTTCTCGTAACCATCATTTCCCCCCGAGATGCCAGTGACCCTTGACCTTTTTTGCCCTCCTCTTGTGCTGTACTTGTCTTTTCTTTGGTTAAATCCTGGCTGCATAAGCCTATATATAATCATGTTTACTGCATTATAAGTTTAATAAAGATTATCAAACAATATTATTGTGATTGTGCCATCAATTACTTCCAACTTTATTTTCTTTTTATTTATAAATGGAAGAAAAAACTTTGCACTCTTGTATGCAATTTTCTAGAGGTTTGTGGGTTGACTCTTTCAGCAGATAGAAGATTTTATATCTATTTTTTTTACGAAAGAAATAAGAGTGTATCTGTTAAAATTTCCTTGTTATACATTACAGTAAATTTACACATGACTAAGTAATTTTTTTTCATTAGAATTAAAGTAAATAACAAATCTCTGATATGGCCAATCACAATGCAGTATACTATAAACAATTCATTGTATTTATTTTACATTGATAACCAAGTGATTCAACTTCTACAAATCACTTTGGTCTGGCTGTAAAGAGACTTGGAGCAGGAAGAAACCAGAGTGCCCAGAGTAAACTCTCATGATCAGGCAAACGACCACGACCTTTTTATATCCATGCGGAGAAAATTAAACCATACTGGGTAGTGAAAGGTTTGTTTCCAGACCACCCATAATCAAATATACTAAGATCAGGCGTGAACAGATGTGGAAGTCACTTATCAACAATTTCGTCCCTTATAACCATAACCTACCTGGCTGGCTGTTGCTGTGTGTATGTGGAGGCTGGTTTTCATATCTGTACAGTCTTTGAAGTTCTCCTAATGTTCTCTTCTCCTCTTGATTTAGAAAATCCATCTGAGAAATCCTAATTTAAGAGATATTTAAGCAATGTTAAGATGTACACTAAATATGTTCTACCAAAAAAATACATTCTCCACTAGATCAGAATGGTTTCCAACTAATTTTATTTCTTTCTGTGTAGTTTCAGAAAGAAATAAAATTCATATATATATAAAAAAAAATCTTTTTCAGTCACCTGATCATAAGGCATGGTGATCCATTACAGTGGGCTTTTATCTGCAATGTACATTGTGCATCAAGTTTTCCTTAGGAAAGCAAAGAGCTTGAGCTAGTTATTAAAATACAGGTACATTTTGGAGTCAAATTATCAAAATTAACAAAATGTCTACTTAATTCAATGTTATACATTTGAATACCTTTGATTAAGTTTGTCGAGCAATCGACCAAAGGACTGGTGACATCCCGGGAGATATGCCTTCTCCACCACCTTAGGATCAAAGCAGGCTCTGGCTTGGTCTGGCTCTGGTCCTGAAAAATGTTACACTGTGTAACTGCTTCCATGTTAATTTATCAATAATAGAAGAATAATTCTGGAAATTTCAAAACAAAGCACTGATAGTTGATTCCTTAAATGATCATATTGATGACTGACAGCTAGTTCAGCAAAGTTTTTCCAAATGTGACAAATTGATCACAGAAAAGCTTCAACCTCCAAGTCAACTGCTATTTTTTTTATCAGTTTAATGTCCAGGGTAATTCATGAAAGTGCCAAGGTTTATTGGTGAAGGAAAGCCAGAGTACCTGGAGAACAACCACCAACTAACAACCAGTAGATGGCTACTGTCAAGCATGAGATTCAAACTTGGCAAGTTGCAACCCAGAGGTAAAGGGAGGGGGGCTTGTGGTAACATATTTTAACTTATTGACAACTTTATCAACTATAAAGTATATTCAGATGATAATTCATATTAACCAGAACAAGACACACAAACTTACTACATGTGGATATTTTCTGTTTGTCTGTTAGCCGGGTTATCAGTTCTGGCCAGGATGGCCCTCCTTCTCTGTGAAGATCCCTGACATGAGAGTCTATATCCCTGTCCTGATACAGAGTCTTCTCCAGGGCTAGAGTACGCCCAACACTAAGTAGTGATAGGGAAGCAGACACAGTCGTCAAGGGCTTCAGTATCACCAACGATGCATGACCTTTTGCCTCTAAAATCTGTAATGACAGAAATGTCAACAATCTAAGTTCCCCATTTGAAATAATTCTTAGGGGGACCAATTTCAGAACTTAAACAAAAGCTACAAACTTATACAAAGAAACTAGATGTTATTTGTATTTTTTGCTTGTATTTCATATTAAAGAGGTCAATGTAAGGTAAGTCAATTTGAGGTCTATGAAAGGGGGAGGCATGCTTTGTGACTAGCTTAAAAGTGTGCTTATTGAGTCAAAGATTGTCTCCTAATACTTACCAGACAACTTTTCTGTAAATGAAGATGAGACAGCAACTGTTCAAACTGAATGGATCTATGTTTGTCAGACCTTACAGCAGTACACACACACTGTTCTAGTCCAGTCCAGTCCAGCTGTGTCCACGTCTGAGTTACAAACATGGCACACACTCGCAGGCATTCAATCCCACCGTTGGTTAACAAAGATTTCCTGACAATGTCAGTCTCCACGGAGAGTACAGTGTCTCCTCCCACATCCATCTCCCTGATGTTTGTACCCACCGGTGTTTGTATGTCTGTTCCATGGAGCTTGTCAGTCCTGTAGCATTTAATAAAATAAATCATATAATAACTACAAGCGATTATCTAGGATCACAGTTGCCGAGACTAATTCCAGAAAGTGTCATTACCAATTCTGAAATTATCTACACATGTTCTTAACTCAAAAGTGGGCTGTTATGCCTGCAATATAAACAATATAAATCAATACAGTATTTGTTAAGTGCTATATTTAATGTTTTGTGACTTATTTAAGCTTGAAAATAAATGTCATCATATTAATTTGATTAAAATGAAGTGTTTCAGATTGGTTTCAAAATCTTTAGGACATTTGGAAAGAGTACTAGCAAAATGGCATAAATTTAGTCAAATTTGGATCACGGAAATGTAGCATAAGAATTATAAAGCTGTTGAAGGAGTCAAACTTTAATTTTAAGACTACAAATTACATAATCAAAAGGCATAATGATATAGGATAATTATATACCGATACCTTTCATTCTTGTGCATGGGGACAACTTCCAAATCACAAAAGCTTTTTCCTGGAACAAAACAAATAATAAACATGTGACTGATCAGAAATGGATTGATTCTACTCATGCTGAAAATGACAGTACTGTTATGATAAAGAAAACATGAGAATATTATCTACAATGAAAGCGGTAAAGACACCTTAGTATCAAAAAAGAAATGGCCTTTTTAATAAAAGTGGTCTTGATTATTTACACACATGAACAGGTACACGTAGATAATCTGAACACTTATGTGCTCTATCCGAATAATCCAGATTGAGAATTTTCCAGACTTTTCCATTTACTTAGCCCATATCTAATCAAATCCGTTCCCCAATATTTCTGTTTGCATTGTGATTTTTACAGACTATCAACATCTGATTATATCTTGTTTTAACTGCAGCTATAAAACTGTGTTGAAATTGTCCATTTCAAGTCTAATGAAAGTGCTCTTATTATGCAGGTGGTCATAATACAGAGGTGAATGTTAAGACAGGTGTTACTGTGTATTATTATTTATTTTATTCAGCCATACCAACCTGTGTGTGTTATTATTTATTTTATTCAGCCATACCAACCTGTGTGTGTTAGCAGTGAGATGCTAGATTTGGAGTCTTCCCCTCCAGTGCTAGACCTTCGAGATCGACTGTTTTGACAGTAGCTTAAGAGATTAGAAACAATTGGAATAAAAGGAAGCACTGGACGTAATACACTTGACTTTCTAACATCTGTTTTGTTGGAGTTTGGAACTTTTCCAGATGTGGTCACACAGTTCTCCTGTTTTGATGCAAGTTCCTGGTGATTTCGACCAATTTTTGAATGCTCAAATTCTTCAAAGGGAAAAACACTGGCAATGTTGGAGACATATTTCTCACACAATTGGACTAAAATTTCTGCTGGTATCAAATGGCCTCCAATCTTGTTAAGAGTTTTCTCAAAAAGTTTAATGCTCTCAGGATCAACACCAGGTCTTGTCTGTTTAAAGAAAAAATAAGTATTATCATTTTGATATATACAGCAATATGTCTGTGGTGGTTTATTTGTATCTTTATAAATGATAATCTATACAACAACAGCACCTATTAACACCAATAACCCATATAATTATGTTATTTCTAATAGGACGATAATTACATAAAATTATAACCATATATGGCGTAACATTGAATGTGTCAGATAAGAAGCTGAACAAGACTCAACTGAATGCTTGTGGTTTGAAAGTTTAAATGATTGTAATTATAAAATAGTCCTTGTCCAGTTTTTTCATCTTTTCGCCATTTTGCATTTGTTAGGTTACCTAAGCATCACTGCATGTGACCAAATGAATATGATTAAATTTAATATTGTTTCACAATTATCACTAGAACCCCTTATCATGATATCCTAGTATCAATTTAACTCAACTCACCAGAATTCCAAAGCAATCGATCCAGAAGAGCTGAAGCTGATACAAGCCATGGAATTCTCTGTGGAGACTCTGAGGCATGAACAAATCTAAACAAATATCAGCATCAATAACTCTCTTCCCTGCAAATTTCCGCAGAGATGAAGGGTTTTCAGGAAATCTTGAAAATACAAAAACCAGGTTATTGTTTTGAGATACCACATTTTCACGGTTTACCATAGAATTTCTTCTAAATTTGACAGGTGATGTTATATCAGGTTTCTCCCATTGAAAGTCGTAAATGATTTCCATTAATGCTTTGCGTAGACAATCACTGGCAACATGTGTCTTTTCCGGGTTCCTTTCTGAAAAACTTTCTTCAAACTTCCTCTCGAGATCATTCTCAAATTCTTCAAAATACCTCAATTTGAAATCTCGTAAAATGTGTCCACCTACTCTACTGTAATGATGACTTGAATTGAAAAACTTAAATCCCCATTTCAGGGAGCTTTGTTTACTTTTGGATTTCGAGGACTTGTTTGATAGAAATCCATCACTTTCGGATGCAAAATAAACTAACAACCGAAGAGCAGATAAACAAATTGTGTTTACATATTTCTGTGAGCTACCAGGATCATTTGGATATGAATCGTAGTTGTTTTTGTTAACATCTACTAGAAACACGAGCTGGGTTTGTTTTACCACATCAGACATTGTTCATGAATCTTAATTCATGCATAGTCAGTTGTATGCCTCTTCACAATCTTTTCCATAAGTCTTTGGCCGCCATATTTTTAAAGACTTTACCCACAGTGCAACGCAAGGAGATTGTAAATTTAGAATAAAAGAGATTGAATTACGGAATGGAGACAAGACGGCTGCAACAACTCGTGCCTATTTAATTACATATTTACATATAGGCCTTTTTATGTTTATTTCATATTGGGAAGGAAATACAATTAAACCAGAGAGTAAAATAAATTTAAATGAAAGGAACATATTATATGTATTCCATTTTATAAGCAAATATTCAGTAGGGTAATGACAATCCAATGTAATAAAATGGTCATCCTCGATGATACTCCAGGGGTTCCGATCACTTAGGATCTCATTGGGGACAACAGAAAAGTTAATTTAGTCATTTGATGCACATCAAAAGAGCCTTATAACGATACACTGTGGTTGACTGTACGTGTGGCTTTGATGTTGGGCGTCGTTCTATCAGCCTTCAAAGCGGGAACATTTCTCTGACCGGTGATTTGTACAGATATTTTCCTCTGAGCTGTCTTCAGTTTTACTATGAGATATTTCAGGGATGTGGAGATCGCAAGTGATCGGAACCCCTGGAGTATCGAGGATGTAAAATGGTATGAGCCAGGAAATGTGGGAAAATATAGAACAACATTTTATCAGAGATTTAAATATACTATTTAAATCTCTGATTTTATGAACAGTAACATTGGAATTTAGTCATTTAGATAAGTTTCTGGATTAAATTTAATAATGCTAAGGAAATGCTAGAGTTGCAGAAAAATTCATTTTTAACTAAATGCATTTGGCATAATAAGGATATAACTATAGCAGGTAAGCCCATTTTTTTACAAAACTTGGTATAAATCAGGAATTCATTCTGTCGCAGATCTTGTAAAGAATTCTGATATATTTTCCTTTTATACATTAGAAGAGCTTTCACAACTATATTCACTCCGTACAAACTTCCTCCAAGTTCAAGGATTAATATCAGCAGTTCGGAAATGTTTGCCAAATCCATTGCCCCTTAATACTCCATCAGTTGTTCGTCCATTTTTACCTCCAAACATAGTACCTGTACTCCAAAGTTTTAAGGACTCTAAACTCTTTTATATTGTTTTTAATAAAACAAACACTGTAGCCACAGGTAAACTCAAATGGCAAGAACAATTTGAATTTCCTGACGGAGAGTGGAGCAAAATTTTCAATATTCCGTATAAAATAACTAAAAATACGAAACTTCAATGGCTCCAATATCGTCTATCCCACTATATTCTTACTACAAACTCTAGTTTATTTAAATATGGTGCTGTGCCCAGTCCTATGTGCACACTTTGTAACTCCGAAAGAGAAACAATAATACATTTAATGTGGGAGTGCCAAGAGGTGCAAAATATGTTACAAAAATTTGAGACTCTTTTAGATGTACTTTACATTCCGTTTGCAGTAAATAAGCCGTCTTTTATCTTTGGACTTACGAACAATGGTATAAATGCTGCTGTTGATAATGTTATAATTCTTATTATTAAACAATATATTTATAGGACCAGATGTTTTAATAAATCTTTAAATGTTCATGCATTGGTAAACAATATAAAAGAGTATTACAACATACTAAAATATATATCAAATGGACAGAATGACACTTTAAAAACAAAATTCGCCAATACCTGGAGTAAGTGGATAAATCTTATCCACCTTGACATATGATTGTCAAAGCTATCTGACAGTTCCTTTATAATTTTATATCCGAAGCAACTGTGATGTTACTAGCCACATCTCAAACAAATACATTTCTAACCACTTTCCTCTGCACCTTTCCTCTATTTTCTCTACCTCTCATTTTCCTCATCCTTTTACTTTCTTATTTTCTTTTTTTTTTCTTTTTCCTTCTTCTTCTTTTTCTAAATTTTCTAGAATTAAAAATTTATTTTCATTGTTTTGTCAAGAGAATTATTATAACTGTAAGTGTGCTAGGCTGTGTGTATGAGTATGTTTATGCATGGAAACACAAGTATTTACTCTAAAAGTTTTATGTGTGAGGGTGTTTGTGTGTGTATGTGTGTGTGTATGTGCCTATGGAGTGATGCCTCTTATAAATGTATGTAAAACTATATTAAAATGTAAATTATGCATTTACCTTGTACATATATGTTTGGGTATATATAATGTATGTAAGGGTGTGATTGATTGTGTGTTTATGTATGTTTGTATGTATACATGTGTGTATATATGTAGGTGTGTGTGTATGTATATGTATGTGTATCTGTGTGTGTATGTAAGGGTATATGTATATGTATGATCGTGTATGTGTAGATATACAAAGGTATGTGTGAAAAAGTGATCGCATAAAAAAACATATTGAATTAAATTATATTAATATAGATGATTAATTGTAATACCAATATGATTTAAAAATAAAAGAATTATAAAAAAAAGTTTCTGGAAATTAGATATGTGACACCGATAAAAGTTTAGTTATTTCTGGATGGTGTGGACACAAGTTTGGAAAAAATGTAAATTTTGACCAATACACTACTAAAAGGAAATGCGTTTCGGTATGATTAATCGGAAATTTTAAACTTACTGGTCCAACTCTGATGGCAGAGGAACCTCCGATTTATTGTCATTTTTCTTTGCAAACAACATATATTTTCAGTTATATTAGTGTTACAAACATGTTTTTTTATGCATAATTATAAGTTTACACATTACATTATGATTTCATGACTAACTTTACCGATTAAGCTGCTATAATATGATATTTGAAAGCTTGCAAAAGAGCAATTATACCTCTCTTTTTTGTTAAAAAAAGAAAGTTTTTTTCATTATAATAATAAAGTTAAAAACATTATTTTTTCTTCCAAAGTTGTATTCACACCGTTTCAAAATTACCTTAATCTAACATATCCTCCTGTTGACGAAGCAATCACAGGCCTGTATAAAAAACTGCATATATTCGCCTGGATTCTTGAAATCGGTTGTTCCGAATAAACGAAAACAGCCTAGACACATAAAGAGGTAGTCTCTCTCTGTCACAAAAATGATACGTATGTCAATCAAAACGCAATTTTCTCTTTCAAAAAATGTGCCAACACAAAGGTTTAGACTTTTTATCATTTATTATAAAATGTCTGCATTCCTTCACAGACCAAATCTAAAGCAACACTGGTTTCAAATGTCATAGTGAAAATAAATGTAATATGCAAAGAAAAATACAAAAAAATAGTTTCCAAATATAGTTTTTAAGTTGTCTTTTCATGAAAAATATGTGTTTAAAAGGAGAAGTTCTAACAAGAATAATAATAATAAAAAAAAAAAAAAAAACGCGCCAAATTATCCGGAAATATTTACCGGCAACGGAGTCGTTTTACATACATATTTTTGTTTACTTCCGGTAAGAAAAACATTGATGGTTGCAGATAAAATGTGAATGTTATAAAGTGCACATGGATTATCAAGAGATGCTATGATCTTAATTGCAACTATAAGTTGATCACGAATTTGTTTCCTCTCAAGTTTCGGTATTAAAGACAACAGAAAAAGAACCCAAATTGGAAAATAAACATCAAACCGGCGACTCGATAGTGCACAACTGAACTTGAAAATGCAGTCTTAGCATGTTTCTTGTTTGAACTAAGAACCGATTACTTATTAAGTGTATAGTTCATCGGGATACCTTTTGATAACAAACACGGAGAGCTTAGAACTGTTAAAACTCCCGAGTGAAAATAGAAATTTACGTTCTGAATTTATTTTGATAACTATGAAAATGACATTTAGGTAACTACACGATTCCAAAATAGTGGAATCCACGCAGAATTATATTTTCACAATTCTTGACTTAGCATCCTCGATACTTAAGTGGTTATTAGCTATCACTCGTTATATATACCCACTCCTGGACCACCTCATAGTAAAACTGGGTTAAACAGATTCGACACAGGTAATTTGATCCTTTGATGTACATCAAACAAATTGTATAACAGTACATTGTTGATGTCCATCAAAATAATTGCATAACAGAACAGAACAGGTATTTTAGTCCTTTGATGTCCATCAAAGTAATTGCATAACAGTACACTGTGATCAACTGTGTTGTTTTGAAGTTGGGCATCACTCTTATCTCTGTAATTTTCAAATGAAACCTCTACAGGCCTGTGATTGTCAGTTTTTTCTCCTGAACTGCCTCCACTTTTGCTATGTGATAGTCCAGGGGTGGTTATAACGTCATTGATAGTAACCCCTTTAGTATCGACGATGGATTCTGAGTTGATAAAGAGGATAAATGCTTCTCAACTAAGTGTAAGATTGATGGAGTTTTGCAAAACAGAAATGCATTTATAGTTTAATACCATACAATTGTATGTAAAATATTTATAAAATAAAACATTTTTTTCTATATTTGAATCAGTAGTTAATATATGATTATTATTTTTTTTTATTATTTTATGTCCAGGTGATGTAAGCTAAAATGCCATGAGTAAAAAGTCTTCCAAACCCCGGGGGCAAATGGACCTGGTGCCCCCGATCAGGTCTCTGCTTGAGAAGGGTGTTCCTAGTATCCCAGCCCTGGATACCTATATAGGAGACCTAGACACTAAACTAGAGGAAAACACCAGAAAGTAAGCATTAATCGGATAACTGTAGGGGTTGTGTGAGTTTTATTATGACCAGATGTGTATGTCTCCCCTGCCTTTGCATGCAAGTTCAATTAGTTTTGTACAGTTACCGTATTTCAACATCATATATGTTGAATATCATATTAATGTGGTTTTGCCAAAGTCACACACTGAATCGTAAATATTAGTATGTGCTTTAAAACAAACCAAGTATAGTTATCTCTATAGAATATCATCCTGTATTGGTATTGATTATTTTGTTATTATTTATATAATTAAATGATATAGGTATTAAGACAGGGTATTTTCAAAATAAGCATTTATTAAATCATGTCATTAAATGCAGTCTTTTACATGTAGCAATTTTATTCTTATATCATTTGCATGTGAATAAATGATAAATACTTTTAAAATTGTTTTGCAGTCTGGACTTTTGTGTCCAAGACATACTCAACACCATAAACAAACTTCCTGGCAACAGAGAATGGGATGACCCAAGGGATGCCATCGCCAATATGCTGTCAGCCAACATGCTGGAGAAAGACTCTTGCTATGACCCCGAACCTGATGATGTTCATACAATTCTCAACCATATTGTAAGATTCCATTGTTATACAGTCATATATGTAAAGCTTCCAAAACTCTCCCGGGTTAGATATTGAAAGATGAGTATTTTCAGATGGTAAAAAAATGACTAGATGGTTAAAGCCTTGGTATACCATATTTTTTGTATCCTTATCATACCCAGACAGCTGGATCTTGAATCCCGTATCAGACATTTAAATCTGATGGCACCATTTGATTGAAAACCTTAAATAGACATTAAAACCTTTAATTTGCTTTTTATCAAATAATGTTTTTTCGATTTATACTTATTGATTATTTTGTGGTAAAGGTACAAAAGTAATTTTGTTTTATTTGTTACAGAGCGGGAGTTTGGAGCAGTACCCGGGATGTGAGGAAGCCATATTACAAGAGTTATTGTCCTTGTCATCCTCTGAGGGCCTGTCTCTCCCCCACACTAGCCGGCCTCGAGGGACAGATCCAATGGCGTCCATGGCTTCTCTCAACACTGCTACCGACAACTGTGAAGAAAACATCAGTCAGCAATGGGATAGGATAGCACTGCACTTACGGAGATACTTCACGGACCGCCTGACAAAGTTACCCATTGATAGTCAAAAACAGGTGCTGGATTTGTATGAGAATAAGCGTATGGAGTATATACAAAGTCTGTCCACTCTCTACCCGTCTGAGGATGTGCTCATCAAGTACCAGACATTGAGGTCTCAGCAGCTAGATCACTGCTTTCATACTCTTCTACCGGACGCTGATTCTGAGGCTTATAATTCTGTAGCAGTGACGAAAAATTGTCGTGAGTTAGCAGATATTATCTTGAAAATGATTGATGAAGATTTTGTTATTTTCAATTCTGGCGTGTTCAAAAAGTCATTTAATATCGCTAGAGCAATGCATGATATGTACCTGGAAAAATTCTCCGATGAAATGTCAGCGCTTGTTGAAGATATATGGGAGGAGATTGAAGAAATCATTCGCAAACAACCACCTCAGTCTTCCAGTGAACATAGTCATTTAGGAAAAGGCAATACAAAACTTGGGAAGAAAGAGAAAGCCCACAGTCTTGAGTCTGTATTGTCTACAAATGTAGGAGATGAGGAGGTATCAACCTTTAGTCTGCCACGGGATTATATGGAGTCCATTCTCAATGTCGTCACAGCTGTGCTTCACATTGAGGAACATGTGGAGAGCTTATTGAAGTGTGCGGCCTGGGACAATGCTGGGATCTCCAATAAAAAGGTCAAGAGAAAAGGAAGCCTTAGAGGTAAAAATAAATTTTGTTGTGTAGACTGCTACAAGCCATTTCTCAGGAAACTATTTGTCTGGATTTCTGACAAATGTTATTCGTCCCAGATAGAGATATGTATGTACAACACTGTATCATCATATACTGGCATTAGTTAATTTAAGACAATTATAAAAGTTATGATGTAAAACAACATTAAAAACAGTTTAAGGTATTTTTTATAGTAATTATTCTGATGACATGTTACTGTAGGTGTATTGAAGACGAGTTCCAGTCCTGAGCCA
Organism: Argopecten irradians irradians; assembly: GCA_004382745.1. Taxonomy (NCBI): domain Eukaryota; kingdom Metazoa; phylum Mollusca; class Bivalvia; order Pectinida; family Pectinidae; genus Argopecten; species Argopecten irradians. The sequence goes on along the minus strand of SAYR01067902.1, from coordinate 112,489 downwards.
GTCCGTCGACCTGTCAGCTTCAGTGGCCATGATGATGTTTCCTTCTCAGACAGCTTCTCATCTTTTGGATCCTCACTATCGGCACTGACTGACAATATGCCTGCTCCCAAAGGTATATAGACACCATCAAATTATAGAGAACTACAGAATGGCTGATAAAGGCTCGCAAAATCATAGTCATGGTTTGAAGATAAACTCAGATTTATATTTGGGAGATTCCTGTATTCAGAATGACTGTTAAGAAGCAACCAATTCTTGTGAATAATGGTGAACCTTAATTCTAACCAGGAATCAGATATGAAAAGATCAGCTTTCACAAATTCAAATATTAATTTAAATTTTTTTTTTTTTTCTGTATCTAAATCTCCTTGAATAATGTACAAATGAAGTATTAAAAGTTCTTACTCTTGAGTGTGACTCAGTTAGAATGGTGTATCACATTGTGATGAAAGTATTCAGTAAAAAGTAGCATTCTTCATGCTTGAATTTCTACAAAGGTGATTATATGGATGAAGATTTAATATGTGTTGTCTTACAGTTGTGGAGAAAGCTCGAGCTGAAGAGAGATTGAGATGGGAATGGAAACTCATGTTTAAGAAGATTGCCAAGGATTTATCCCAGTGTGTAGACAAACAGATTCGTAACCTCCTTAAGACAACTTTAGACAAAGAGTTGAAGGACTGGATAGAAGTTCATGTCCTCCAGACGGAGATGGTCAGGGAGGATCTCTGGGGTGGAAAACTGGACTATCCCAAGTCTATCACTAAGGTAAGGCAGGAAGGTGGACTATCCCAAATATATTACCACGGTAAGGTGGGAAGGTAGACTATCCCAAGTCTATCACCAAGGTAAAGCAGGAAGATGGGCTGTACCAAGTCAATAGGGAAGGAAAGCAGAATATATAGTCTATCACTAAGTTGGAAAGTTGGGCTATCTTTTAAGTTAGGGGAAATTATTATAATTAAATTATTATTATATTATTATTATTAAATTACAAGCTAACCGATACTTACATTATATATGTGATCGGCTTCTTAGGTAAAATATGTGTTTTCGTTTAAATATCATATACAGTGTATATAACAATAATGACAATAAAAAAGCTAACCAAATTTTATAACATGTATATAATATATATAATTCATTTTTCATACGGGCATCCACTTGAAACATCATGATATACACGTGCATATCAAAAGGTCTCCAATACTTTCAAATGACATAGGTATCAAATTACTAGTAAACGTTTCTGTCATAATTTGCGTGCCCCTGTGTCTTGGCTGAGGTGATCAAGATTGAATTTTACGGTCTCGGAATAGCAGTTGAGACTGCTTGTTTTACACATGTTCAAAGAAATTTAACTGTCGAAAACAGATATATCTAGAATTAATATCCCAGGAAAAGTTATATAATATAAGACCACGATCGAGAGCATCGTGGGTAGCGATATGCCAAGGTCGTCTCCTTGCAGGCGGTGTACGGGACTCGCAAATTATTTAGTCTAGATGAAATAAATGATTATTCTAATTATTGGTTTATGTAAATAATGAATGTACTTGCAATATTTCCAACGTTGGACATTTTTATTTTGCTATAATTAATATCGCTGCTGCTATCGTTTGTGCGATGAGATGAGATGAGATGAGATGAGATGAGATGAGGAGGTTTTGCAGAGTCATCTCTGTTTTCCCTGTCGGCACCAAAATAAAACTTGTATTGTAAGATAGCGACCGGGTATTCTGTTTATCCTGCAACTTTTTCATTATACATACAGAAGATGGTAATGAAAACGAAAGCAAATTGCCTGTTATTTACACAGAATGTTCATTCCAGTGATTGTGACGTCACTGTTTGGCGGGATTGACTGCCGTTTCATTCATTCCTACTAAAAGTGACGTCACTGGAATGTTCGGGATCAAGTCAACAACTTTAGAAATTGAATCAAACGAATGAAATTAAACATCTATTTACTGACATCGTAATATTTTCCTATTGCTACTATTACAGGAAATTCTTATTATCCGATATTGGGTTTTGTGCCCGACTAATGTCGATATCAGAGCTGAAAATGCATTATTTCTTGATATTATTCCGCTTCTTCTGTTGACTTTTAATTCGTAAAATGAACTTAACCCGCAAAGGGCGTCAGAACGCTTGTTTTCAACGTGAATAAACACCGTAGTGATAAAGACCTTCCAAGTGAAAATTTGCATCAGGGAAATAGGGACACAAAAATACGATTTTCTCCAAAAGTAAGTAAGTTACACTACATTAATTTTGCTGGAACACTTAAAAAATCGTTCTGATTTCAGAACAATTGGAATTATGAAGATACCTCTTACAGTATTTTTATTATTATTATTATATATAATGTAAGTTAATTATTTACAAGCATGACTATTAAATATAAGTTTTTACTTTACAAGCAAGGCTATGAAATATAAGTACATTTATACCAAGAGACAAATGGAGGATTCTTAGATATGGATGATATAAATCATGTTTGATAAGCTACAATCTTACAACTTGGAGTTGTCAACCCTTGCGATTGTAGGATAAAATTACTCCAAAAACATGTACAAGCAATATATTCCATATTGAAATTGTTATTCACATTGTTTTGTTTTCGCCTATAGTCTGTGCTGGACTTCATGAATGAGCTGGATTTCCTACTGCCGTTTGCCAAGGCGGGATCAGACAGTGTACTATACTGTGTGAGGACAGCCTTCGTGGACTCAGCTAACCTGTGTCTACAGAACTTCCACGTCCACCTCACCAAGGTTAGTCCATAACAAACTTTACCTGGTTACGATGAAGATACCTCAACAACAAACACCAAACTGCAGGGAAGTTAAACTCAGATGTAATATCTCTTTTTCAGCTTTTATTGAAGAGGTCACTGCAAAATTCTATTATTCTCTTAACTTGGACAGAGATATCCACACTTCCAATCTGATCTCTGTCTTACCCAGGGCTGCACACACAGAATAATTGTATAAAGTAATCAAAACAATACCACAACATCACAACAATACTATGTTGTAAGGGGAATCTCAATCCTCGGGCCGCTAAAACAATACTATGATGTAAGGGGAATCTCAATCCTCGGGCCGTCACAACAATACTATGATGTAAGGGGAATCTCAATCCTCGGGCCGTCACAACAATACTATGTTGTAAGGGGAATCTCAATCCTTGGGGTTAAATTCTTCAGTTGTTATACATTTGACAAGCCTTGTGTTAGACAATGTAAGAACCTTACCTCCAGAGATTCTTGTGTCTCACACATGAGGAGGTGAAAGTTTTTACTCATCATTGGTTACACTATGAGTGTAAAGCTGACTAATGCTTCACAAAACTCGAACAAACCAGTTTAATTCTGTTACCCCTTATTCTTTTTAAATTTCATTTAATAAACATGTGGGGTGAAATTAAATCTTGATTTAATGAATTTGCCTGAAGAGCAATCTGCAGGTCTTGTTCTGGTCAGCTGAACTCTTTACTTCAGATAGACTAATGTCAAGTTAGATGGATATATTGAAAATGTCTATTATTGCTACTTAAACTTACTCACACACACACACACACATATATATATGTATGTATTTAAAGAAATAGTCTGTAAAAGTTAAAGAAGTCTTGTTTAATATAATTATCTTATTTTGCAGCTAAGTGGTGATATCCCGAGGAATGCTCCCATGAAAAGTCTATATGCGATCTTGTCTAGTGCTGCTTATATCAGGAACCACCTATATCACTACGAGTCTGTACTTAGTCCAGAGGAAAGCAGGTATGTATATATTGCACCTGAACCTGACTCAATCCACTTATACACAGTTATTGCCCTTTAATTTTCTTGTCTCTGCCAGACAAATTCTGCTTCCTGCATCATACAAAACAGCCTGCCAAATGTTTGTACACTGACCAGGAGGTTTACTGATTAACTGTTCTTGCGTTTGTTCTTGTAACAGGACAATCAGTAGTGAGTGTGTTAGATAGTGTTTACTCTATTGACAAGTTAAGGTATACAAGTTAATTGAACACATGCAGGTTGGTTCAGTGCTCTGTGTAGAAGTTTATTGGATGATGTATTATTTTATCAGTATTTGTGTGTTTGACAGTAAGAAGGTGTTCACCATACTGTATATTTTATCAGTATTTGTGTGTTTGACAGTAAGAAGGTGTTAACCACTGTATATTTCATCAGTATTTATGTGTTTGACAGTAAGAAGGTGTTAACCACTGTATATTTTATCAGTATTTGTGTGTTTGACAGTAAGAAGGTGTTCACCATACAGTATATTTTATCAGTATTTGTGTGTTTGACAGTAAGAAGGTGTTCACCGTTCTGTATATTTTATCAGTATTTGTGTGTTTGACAGTAAGAAGGTGTTCACCGTACTGTATATTTTATCAGTATTTGTTTATGTTGACAGTAAGAAGGTGTTCACCATACAGTATATTTTATCAGTATTTGTGTGTTTGAAAGTAAGAAGGTGTTCACCGTACTGTATATTTTATCAGTATTTGTTTGTTTGACAGTAAGAAGGTGTTCACCGTACTGTATATTTTATCAGTATTTGTGTGTTTGACAGTAAGAAGGTGTTCACCGTACTGTATATTTTATCAGTATTTGTGTGTTTGACAGTAAGAAGGTGTTCACCGTACTGTATATTTTATCAGTATTTGTGTGTTTGACAGTAAGAAGGTGTTCACCGTACTGTATATTTTATCAGTATTTGTGTGTTTGACAGTAAGAAGGTGTTCACCATACAGTATATTTTATCAGTATTTGTGTGTTTGACAGTAAGAAGGTGTTCACCGTACTGTATATTTTATCAGTATTTGTGTGTTTGACAGTAAGAAGGTGTTCACCATACTTTTTATTTTAATAGTATTTGTTTATGTTGACAGTAAGAAGGTGTTCACCGTACTGTATATTTTATCAGTATTTGTGTGTTTGACAGTAAGAAAGTGTTCAGCGTACTGTATATTTTATCAGTATTTGTTTATGTTGACAGTAAGAAAGTGTTTACTGTACTGTACAAACAGTATGAGGAGTTAGTGGACGCCCTATGTAAACTCACCACAGAGATCCACAATAACTTCATGGCTACGAGTATCCTCCACGACACGGAGAGCAACAACTGGGCAGACACCAAGGAGTTCTTTGAGGTATCTAACTGAAAAGATTTGATACAAAATGCTATATTTCTATATTTTACTGGAAGTCTTATGGTTTAGGACCCTGTTTAAACTAGTGACTTTTTTATGCCTATATATCACTTCTAAGATGAACTTGTAAAAACCTGGCGCATCCTTAAATGACCCTGGCTGTTGATAGGACTTTAAACTAATAAAATAAAAACTTGTACATAACTTAGTTGATATAGTGTCTAGGCATCCGTCCTAACCTGAGATATTACTGCTGACTCATAGATATTTGTGTTGATTATAAATTTTGGTAAAATATGTAAAAAATTGTACATTTTAGTTATGCAAGGGAGAGAGATGTTCCTTTACCTCTAGTTACAAATTTTATATTTTGTGTAGGGAGAGTTTACCATCCAGATGACATATTTTGTTTTTGTGTTGGGAGAAAGATATTTTTTCACCATCCAGATGACATATTTTGTTTTTGTGTAGGGAGAGAGATGTTCGTTTACTGTCCAGATGAAATATTTTGTTATTGTGTAGGGAGAGACATGTTTGTTTACAATTCCAGATGACATATTTTGTTTTTGTGTAGGGAGAGAGATGTTCGTTTACCATCCAGATGTGGAACTACCACATGAGGGGTCTGCGTCACGACGCCTGGTCTATGTGTCCCCCTCGTCTCGGTCAGCGAATCTACAGCAAAGTTCTACATGAATCTGTACACATCCTGGCGAAGAGATACGCCCACGCCAAGCCTTCTTATAGACGGACAGACCAGTACAGGTAGGTTTACTGTAAACAAATTTATTGAAGAGCACTCAAATTTGATCGGAAATGCAAAAAATGTAAATTATGATTTATAAGCTCAGATATTAATTGGCACAATTCAGTATTTCAATACCAGAAATAACCTTTTTACAAAATTTTGCCTTGTACATAAAAAAGCGCTTTAGAAACAGCAAAAAAAAAAAGAGCAAAAATAAAGCTACTGCTGAACTAAGTATATATATGTTTACAGTCAGGACACTCTTAATCATTGTAATTAATATATAATACCGTATTTTCCCTATTAGAGCGCCTCCTCAAATAAGGGCGCCCCCACGTTTTTTGCTGAACAAAAATCAACTAATTTCATACAATTTTTGTGGCAGATTGTGACGATTTGTCTTTACAGACGTTAATGAAACACTGTTTCACATCAATCTGATGCTTAACAGATATCCGATCAGCAATAAATTTATTGCATTGGGCAACTTAGGACATCTTTGTCAAGTGTTTACACATAGAAACAGCGAGAACGCCATGTTCAAAACAAAACGCCCCACACACGTGTAACATTATGGATGAAGACTAACTGACAATAACATTTTAGCGATGTCTATACATGTTTTATGAATATTTACTGTATATCTATGATAAATGTTCCTAAATAACATGAATGTTATCATTTCTAAGCATTTTATTGTGTGCTCTTGTCCATATTTCCCGATAGAGATCGAAAGCACCGTCCGCCATTTTGTGTATGCATGGTAAACAAACAGGCTAGCATGAAATGCCAAAATTCCATGAAACAGACATATTTAACCAATGTTTAATACTTCTGGTGCGTACATTTCTTCATAATTATGTGATTTCAATACTGACTTGACTTCAAAACTTAAGTTGGTTATAGTATGTTTCAGAAAAATACGAAACTAAAAGCAGGATGGCTATAGTCTGTTTCAGAAAAAAACATCTAAAAATGGTCTCAAATAACGGCGCCCCTCTAAGCCATTTACCCGTGCCCGGCGCCCTCATTAGGGAAAATAGGGTAGATAAGAGAAATAAAATAACAAGTTTGTACTAGGAAATAAATTACTCACTCTAAGATGTGTCACTCTCAGGTTGATCAGATTCCAGGGAAGTTCTAGAAACTGACCTTACCATTTGTTTTGACATGTTTCCACTTTAATCACTCCTTCACACAAAGCCTTCACTGTTAAACCCAACCTGGATATCAGGCAGATTATGGGATAAACCTTATTTTTTCCTATTTTACACAGAACTGATGTGTTATCCATACTGTTATGTATGGGTGAGCTTCTACTACCTGCCTGTAGCTCTGTGTCAATGTACCTCGACGTCGGACACTCACAGCTTCCTCACTACCTTATCCAGAATCTCTGTTCTACTCTACTGGCCAGTGTCGCTGTGGTCACCTCGCCCCTGGACATCTTATACAAGTAAGTTATGAGTGGTATTGGTCATACAAGTAAGTTATAAATGGTAGTGGTCATACAAGTAAGTTATGAGTGGTAGTGGTCATACAAGTAAGTTATAATGGTAGTGGTCATACTAGTAAGTTATGAGTGGTAGTGGTCATACAAGTAAGTTATAATGGTAGTGGTCATACAAGTAAGTTATAATGGTAGTGGTCATACAAGTAATTTATAAGTGGTAAAGGTCATACAAGTAAGTTATAAGTGGTAGAGGTCATACAAGTAAGTTATGAGTGGTAGTGGTCATACAAGTAAGTTATGAGTGGTAGAGGTCATACAAGTAAGTTATAATGGTAGTGGTCATACAAGTAAGTTATAATGGTTGTGGTCATACAAGTAAGTTATAAGTGGTAAAGGTCATACAAGTAAGTTATAAGTGGTAGAGGTCATACAAGTAAGTTACGAGTGGTAGTGGTCATATATGTAAGTTATGGGTGGTAGTGGTCATACAAGTAAGTTATGAGTGGTAGTGGTCATACAAGTAAGTTATGAGTGGTAGTGGTCATACAAGTAAGCTATAATGGTAGTGGTCATACAAGTAAGTTATAATGGTAGTGGTCATACAAGTAAGTTATAAGTGGAAGAGGTCATACAAGTAACTTATGAGTGGTAGAGGTCATACAACTAGTAACTTATAAGTGGTAGAGGTCAAACAAGTAAGTTAAAAGTGGTAGAGGTCATACAAGTAAGTTATAATGGTAGAGGTCATACAAGTAAGTTATGAGTGGTAGAGGTCATACAAGTAAGTTATAAGTGGTAGTGGTCATACAAGTAAGTTATAACGGTAGAGGTCATACAAGTAAGTTATAATGGTAGTGGTCATACAAGTAAGTTATAAGTGGTAGTGGTCATACAAGTAAGTTATGAGTGGTAGTGGTCATACAAGTAAGTTATAAATGGTAGAGGTCATACAAGTAAGTTATAATGGTAGTGGTCATACAAGTAAGTTATAATTGTAGTGGTCATACAAATAAGTTACTAGTTGTAGTGGTCATACAAGTAAGTTATGAGTGGTAGTGGTCATACAGGTAAGTTATGAGTGGTAGTGGTCATACAAGTAAGTTATAAGTGGTAGAGGTCATACAAGTAAGTTACTAGAGGTAGTGGTCATACAAGTAAGTTACTAGAGGTAGTGGTCATACAAATAAGTTACTAGTGGTAGTGGTCATACAAGTAAGTTATGAGTGGTAGTGGTCATACAAGTAAGTTATAAGTGGTAGTGGTCATCAATATATATCATTATATAAACTAAGTTCTTTCAGTTACACATCAAGATGTTATATAGCAGTCTTTGAATGTGGCATAGTATTAATATATATCATTGAGATCCAGCATTTTTGTTGCTAGATTAAATGTTGTTTAATTGAAGTCTGAAAGATTATAGTGAAATTTTGAGTTATCTAATTCTTTTATATTGTGTGAATAATTCTTTGTGTTATAGAGTTTTTAAGAGAGGGTTTTATGAGTGTTCTGACAGACAGCCATCAGAGGTGATGTCCCCAGTAGAGGATGTGCCAGGATCTAACACAGACTGGTTGTCATGGATACAGCCAACCATATTCCAGGCCGGACACAAACAGTGAGTGTCTCACTAGTTATGATAAAACTTTGGTGTTTAGTAATATTGATAGTTATTCAATGGAAGGAGTCTGAACAACTAGAATAAGAAATGAGATATCTAAGGCTTTATCAAATATTCGAAACAGGTGCTAATTTAACAGTAAAAATTATCTTACATAGTATACCTGTCCTGCTCTGTATGTCTAGTGTGAATCTTTTTTTTTTTGCAGTTATAATATATGCAGACTACAATAGCCCTGTATATCTAGTGTAAATCTATTTGTTTGTAGTTATGACTATATACAGACCACCACAGCCCTGTATATCTAGTGTAAATCTATTTGTTTGTAGTTATGACGATATACAGACCACCACAGCCCTGTATATCTAGTGTAAATCTATTTGTTTGTAGTTATGACGATATACAGACCACCACAGCCCTGTATATCTAGTGTAAATCTATTTGTTTGTAGTTATGACGATATACAGACCACCACAGCCCTGTATATCTAGTGTAAATCTATTTGTTTGTAGTTATGACGATATACAGACCACCACAGCCCTGTATATCTAGTGTAAATCTATTTGTTTGTAGTTATGACGATATACAGACCACCACAGCCCTGTATATCTAGTGTAAATCTATTTGTTTGTAGTTATGACGATATACAGACCACCACAGCCCTGTATATCTAGTGTAAATCTATTTGTTTGTAGTTATGACGATATACAGACCACCACAGCCCTGTATATCTAGTGTAAATCTATTTGTTTGTAGTTATGACGATATACAGACCACCACAGCCCTGTATATCTAGTGTAAATCTATTTGTTTGTAGTTATGACGATATACAGACCACCACAGCCCTGTATATCTAGTGTAAATCTATTTGTTTGTAGTTATGACGATATACAGACCACCACAGCCCTGTATATCTAGTGTAAATCTATTTGTTTGTAGTTATGACGATATACAGACCACCACAGCCCTGTATATCTAGTGTAAATCTATTTGTTTGTAGTTATGACGATATACAGACCACCACAGCCCTGTATATCTAGTGTAAATCTATTTGTTTGTAGTTATGACGATATACAGACCACCACAGCCCTGTATATCTAGTGTAAATCTATTTGTTTGTAGTTATGACGATATACAGACCACCACAGCCCTGTATATCCAGTGTAAATCTATTGGTTTGTAGTTATGACGATATACAGACCACCACAGCCCTGTATATCTAGTGTAAATCTATTTGTTTGTAGTTATGACGATATACAGACCACCACAGCCCTGTATATCCAGTGTAAATCTATTTGTTTGTAGTTATGACGATATACAGACCACCACAGCACTGTATATCTAGTGTAAATCTATTTGTTTGTAGTTATGATGATATGCAGACTATCACAGCCCTGTATATCTAGTGTAAATCTATTTGTTTGTAGTTATGACGATATACAGACCACCACAGCTCTGTATATCTAGTGTAAATCAATTTTTTTGTAGTTATGACGATATACATACCACCACAGCCCTGTATATCTAGTGTAAATCTATTTGTTTGTAGTTATGACGATATACAGACCACCACAGCCCTGTATATCCAGTGTAAATCTATTTGTTTGTAGTTATGACGATATGCAGACCACGACAGCCCTGTATATTCAGTGTAAATCTATTTGTTTGTAGTTATGACGATATGCAGACCACCACAGCCCTGTATATTCAGTGTAAACTCCTGCTGAGCCAGCCTGAAATTGACTGGGCCATGATTGTTAAGGTAATTCTGTGTGTTTTCCTTCTGTATTATCATATATATGTTGTGTGTTATTTGAATCATTACAGTCAAATATGCCTTTAACTGGTGACCATCTCTGTATAAATACCACATTCTTAATAAGACCACTTTTTAGGCTCCTAAATGGTCAACAATTTGACCCGTATATAAAGATCACTTGGCCATACAGTAAAAAATTCCTTGTCCCTTCACTTGATATTGAGCCTGTAGCATACTGGGATTAATTATATTAATTACATTACTAGTTTTTTTCAAATGAATGACTTTGACCTTAATTCAAGATCTCTTAGACAGATTTGTAATCAAAATAATAGATCCAATTGCAATTGAACACCGTATGTATAAGGTGTTACATTATGGAAATGTAAAGGATCTGTCATGATATTCATTAATTGATTTTATTAATCATTGTCATTTTTCTGTCATTTTTTTCTATCCGAAGGAGAGTTTTATATCATATTTTCCTAAACATTGAAAAAGATTGAAAGGTTATTGTTACATTTCAGGCGTTGGTGATGAAGAATTTCACACTGCCAATCCTCTTCCTCACTCAGAGTGTTCTGAATCCGTACAGAAACTCCAACAATTCACCTAGAAAAGAAATCACCCCAAACGTAACGGCTTTGACCTCTGACCCTGATGTCAAACAACTCTTCAATTCCATTGTCAGTGTCCTGTCCAAGTGTTCACAACATTTCCCTGACGCTGTTGCCAAGGCGATAGTCCCTGTCATTGATCGGTATATGTCTCATTGTTAATGTTGTTTTAAAATACTGTAAGTTAAAGATTAGTTCATAACCTTCCTTATTTGCTAAAGAAAGTTATCAGGCTTGTACTTATGACTCAAAATGATTCCCCATTTAAATAGGCTATCAGAAGTGAAAAACAAATTCACCCATTATTATGAATATTGAAATCTTCACTGATTTCTATTGAGATTAAAAGATAACAACTTCTCTAAATATTTTATTTATTTATTTTGTGTTAGTCATAGACATATAATGTTACCCATGTCCGTTCCATTCCATCATATCAAATTTCATCTCAGCATTTTTGTCACATTGCATCACATCCAGCGTTGAGGAAGCAAGAACATTTCCAGTCTGTTTAAAGTTGATTTGATCTTTTCAGCTGTGAACACTGGGTATACATGGAGACGAAACACTTACCAGGCCGAGACTTTGATGTACGTACCGATCACATGATTCAAAGAATAAAGATAGGATTTTATTTAAAAAAATAAAATTCAAAGACCATGCAAACAATGATATAGAATCAATTATTTTACTTAAGGTATAAGTTTTCATGGAGTAAACATTTCATTGGATGAGAATTTTTCCATAGTTTTAGGCAATTAGTCTCACATGTATCGTATTTGGTAAATGTTAAGTTGGATTTCAGTTTAAAATATTTACCGTAATACTTGCCATATGTAATGTACTATATTTTCCAGGATATTTTTATAATGAACTTACTTATGAGATACATAATTCTTAAACTTGAGCGGTCAAAATAAACATAAGAAGGACAATAATTGATGTAAAATTGTTTTGCTTTTTATAGATCCCTGTTTGGATGTACACAATATTTGACCTGATGGAACCATTTGTACTCAGGTAAGATTGATGACTACATTAAAACCCAGGAAAATGATACTTGTTTGCATTTCTCTTTTTAACCTATTATTTTTTGTGTCGCCTGCAACACAAGGGCGACACATAGGTATCACTATGTCGGCATCATCGTCAGTGTTGGCGTCGATGTCATCGATGTTCGGAAAAAGGTTTCCGTGCGATGACTTTAGTATTTATTGTCCAATTTCAACCAAATTTTGTAAACTGCTTTATATCAAAGAGATTTCAGATGAGTTCAATACTAGTCAAAATCTGTCAATATTTGCAAGAGTTGCAGAACTTTGAAATTGTCAAAACAGATTAATCCATGGTTTCCACTCGATAACTGTTAGTATTTATTGTCCGATTTCAACCAAATTTGGTATATTGCTTTATATCAATGAGATCATAGATGGATTTGATACTGTGCAAAATCCGTCAATATTTGCGAGAGTTATGGGACTTTAAAATCGTTGAAACAGATAAAACCATGGTTTCCACTCAATAACTTTAGTATTTATCGTCCAATTACAACCAAATTTGGTATATTGCTTTATATTGATGAGATCTCTGAATGGTTTGCTACTGGTCAATATCTGTTATTACTTACAAGAGTTACAGGACTTAAAAATTGTCAAAACAGATAATTTCTTTATTATCCGATTTTAACCAAATTTTGTACATTGCTTGATATCAATGAGATCTAGGATGGGTTTGACACTGGTAAAAATCTGTCAATATTTGCAAGAGTTATGGGACTTGATAACTTCACCTTATTATTGAAAATATTTTGAAAGGTAAATAATTATTTTTTGTGATATTTTAAGCTGCTGGCCAGGCCACACATCCACTTCCCAATATAGAATTCTTGATATCTTAATTTAAATCTAACAAACTTGACTACATTGGTTTCACCAAAGTTGACTACATTGGTTTCACAGAGTACTGAAGCCAGTTTTGGAATACCTGGTGACAAGTGACCGATCTGGACATCAGATTCGACCGGTGATTACCGTTCTAGCTGAACTTCCCTGTGGGTGTCCACCACATAACCCTCCACCATCCAAGTCACATAAGTTTGACCGTAAGTACATCCCCAACCCAACAATCACAAACCTCTCCAATTACTTAGTCACATGCTCCAGCCCACAGAGCTAATATCTTTCTGTGTAACTTTCCATTATTTAGTATATTTTAGTGTTATTGATATGTTGCTGATATTTTTTCCATTAACAGCCAACAAGGAGTTTATTGACGCGTCCCTCCACATCCTGTTAGGCCAGATGGCTGAGGACGTGTACGTCCTCCCGACGTCTGTGTGTATACTTCTACGTATGATGCAGGAGCAGTGTTCTATAAAGGGGATCAAGGCGCCACACAAATGTGCCAGTCTCAAGGTGTGTGTGTGATTGGGTACCTATAAACAAGTGGAGACTTTAGATCTGTTCTTGTATCAGGAATTTTATAGTTTAACTTTCTAAACAGTGGAATGGTTTATTCGTGTGTGTCCGACCATTTCCATAAAAACCACCAAATAGAAGTAAAAACATGTGTCAGATTGTTGAAACTTACCATTTTGGATTTCAAAAAGTGGTCATATTAAACAGGTGATCTTTATACAGAGGTCTTTTATGCAGGTTTTAATAGGTAACACATATGAATAAAGAGAAACATATGTACTTAAAGATATCTCAGCCACTTTTACCTGTGTCTAAGTTGGTAGTGATTGGAAAGTATTTGATATCGTATTTTGAAAGCTGTTTTTGACATGGTAGTGAATATTGGATATGTCAACTCATTGCCAATAGCATGTTACAGCATATCAGGAAAAGTTTAATATGAATGCTTGTCCCTTTTCTGAATTTTGGTTTTCTTGTCTTATTATTTGAGTAACAGGTGTTTGTTTGATATCCAGATAATTGCCAGCTGTTTGAAGTGTAAGCTGTCCGACTTCAGCTTTATACAGTCCATGACAGGTGTCACTCTCAGTCAGACGGATAAGGACCAGCTCCTTCTGTTAGCCGACTGTATCTACAGCACGCTGGTCTTCACTAAGTGTGAGTATCAAAATGTTGGCCGACTGTATCTACAGCACGCTGGTCTTCACTAAATGTGAGTATCAAAATGTTGGCCGACTGTATCTACAGCACGCTGGTCTTCACTAAATGTGAGTATCAAAATGTTGGCTGACTGTATCTACAGCACGCTGGTCTTCACTAATTGTGAGTATCAAAATGTTGGCCGACTGTATCTACAGCACGCTGGTCTTCACTAAATGTGAGTATCAAAATGTTGGTCGACTGTATCTACAGCACGCTGGTCTTCACTAAATGTGAGTATCAAAATGTTGGCCGACTGTATCTACAGCACGCTGGTCTTCACTAAATGTGAGTATTAAAATGTTGGCCGACTGTATCTACAGCACGCTGGTCTTCACTAAGTGTGGAGTATCAAAATGTTGGCCGACTGTATCTACAGCACGCTGGTCTTCACTAAATGTGAGTATTAAAATGTTGGTCGACTGTATCTACAGCACGCTGGTCTTCACTAAATGTGAGTATTTAAATGTTGGTCGACTGTATCTACATCACGCTGGTCTTCACTAAGTGTGAGTATCAAAATGTTGGCCGACTGTATCTACAGCACACTGGTCTGCACTAAATGTGAGTATCAAAATGTTGGTCGACTGTATCTACAGCACGCTGGTCTTCACTAAATGTGAGTATTAAAATGTTGGCCGACTGTATCTACAGCACGCTGGTCATCACTAAATGTGAGTATTAAAATGTTGGCTGATTGTATCTACAGCACGCTGGTCTTCACTAAATGTAAGATCAAAATGTTGGCCGACTGTATCTACAGCACACTGGTCTTCACTAAATGTGAGTATTAAAATGTTGGCCGACTGTATCTACAGCACGCTGGTCTTCACTAAATGTGAGTATTAAAATGTTGGTCGACTGTATCTACAGCACGCTGGTCTTCACTAAGTGTGAGTATCAAAATGTTGGTCGATTGTATCTACAGCACGCTGGTCTTCACTAAATGTGAGTATCAAAATGATGGCTGACTGTATCTACAGCACGCTGGTCTTCACTAAATGTAAGTATCAAAATGTTGGCCGACTGTATCTACAGCACGCTGGTCTTCACTAAGTGTGAGTATCAAAGTCTAGACAAAGTTTCTGACAGTGTCCAGACAGACAAGGATTTACTTAACTATTCAATAATGTCGGTCTGTGTTTTTTCTACAGTATATGGCTCAAACTGCAACACGAGATATACTTTTGGTCTTTTATTGTAGCCAAGAGCCAGGGGACACCACGGTTAGCTGGGAAGTTCTGTAAAGAAAACAAGGAATGGATCGTGGAAAAGATACAGAGCATAGGCAGCTACATCAGCGGCGAGTGAGTAGCATGTGATAAGTTTATAATACAGTCTATATACAGCGAGTGAGTAGTGTGTGCTAAGTTTATAATACAGTCTATATACAGCGAGTGAGTAGCGTGTGTTAAGTTTATAATACAGTCTATATACAGCGAGTGAGTAGTGTGTGCTTAGTTTATAATACAGTCTATATACAGCAAGTGAGTAGTGTGTGCTTAGTTTATAATACAGTCTATATACAGCGAGTGAGTAGCATGTGATAAGTTTATAATACAGTCTATATACAGCGAGTGAGTAGTGTGTGCTAAGTTTATAATACAGTCTTTATACAGCGAGTGAGTAGTGTGTGTTAAGTTTATAATACAGTCTATATACAGCGAGTGAGTAGTGTGTGCTAAGTTTATAATACAGTCTATATACAGCGAGTGAGTAGTGTGTGCTAAGTTTATAATACAGTCTATATACAGCGAGTGAGTAGTGTGTGCTAAGTTTATAATACAGTCTATATACAGCGAGTGAGTAGTGTGTGCTAAGTTTATAATACAGTCTATATACAGCGAGTGAGTAGTGTGTGCTAAGTTTATAATACAGTCTATATACAGCGAGTGAGTAGTGTGTGCTAAGTTTATAATACAGTCTATATACAGCGAGTGAGTAGTGTGTGCTAAGTTTATAATACAGTCTATATACAGCGAGTGAGTAGTGTGTGCTAAGTTTATAATACAGTCTATATACAGCGAGTGAGTAGTGTGTGCTAAGTTTATAATACAGTCTATATACAGCGAGTGAGTAGTGTGTGCTAAGTTTATAATACAGTCTATATACAGCGAGTGAGTAGTGTGTGCTAAGTTTATAATACAGTCTATATACAGCGAGTGAGTAGTGTGTGCTAAGTTTATAATACAGTCTATATACAGCGAGTGAGTAGTGTGTGCTAAGTTTATAATACAGTCTATATACAGCGAGTGAGTAGTGTGTGCTAAGTTTATAATACAGTCTATATACAGCGAGTGAGTAGTGTGTGCTAAGTTTATAATACAGTCTATATACAGCGAGTGAGTAGTGTGTGCTAAGTTTATAATACAGTCTATATACAGCGAGTGAGTAGTGTGTGCTAAGTTTATAATACAGTCTATATACAGCGAGTGAGTAGTGTGTGCTAAGTTTATAATACAGTCTATATACAGCGAGTGAGTAGTGTGTGCTAAGTTTATAATACAGTCTATATACAGCGAGTGAGTAGTGTGTGCTAAGTTTATAATACAGTCTATATACAGCGAGTGAGTAGTGTGTGCTAAGTTTATAATACAGTCTTTATACAGCGAGTGAGTAGTGTGTGCTAAGTTTATAATACAGTCTATATACAGCAAGTGAGTAGTGTGTGCTAAGTTTATAATACAGTCTATATACAGTGAGTGAGTAGTGTGTGCTAAGTTTATAATACAGTCTTTATACAGCGAGTGAGTAGTGTGTGCTTAGTTTATAATACAGTCTATATACAGTGAGTGAGTAGTGTGTGCTAAGTTTATAATACAGTCTTTATACAGCGAGTGAGTAGCGTGTGCTAAGTTTATGATACAGTCTATATACAGCAAGTGAGTAGTGTGTGCTAAGTTTATAATACAGTCTATATACAGCGAGTGAGTAGTGTGTGTTAAGTTTATAATACAGTCTATATACAGCGAGTGAGTAGTGTGTGCTAAGTTTATAATACAGTCTATATACAGCAAGTGAGTAGTGTGTGCTTAGTTTATAATACAGTCTTTATACAGCGAGTGAGTAGTGTGTGCTAAGTTTATAATACAGTCTATATACAGCGAGTGAGTAGTGTGTGCTAAGTTTATCATACAGTCTATATACAGCAAGTGAGTAGTGTGTGCTAAGTTTATAATACAGTCTTTATGCAGCGAGTGAGTAGTGTGTGCTAAGTCTATATACTTCAATTTCAAAAATAAGGTGATACTCTCCACAAACATGTTGTTCATATTTGACAATCTCTACTTGATCTGTTTACAGTATTTTTGAGACTGATGACAGTAATATTCTGGAGTTAGCTACTAACGAGTTTATGGCACAGCTGTTTTCTCTCCTGGCTAGTAACATACTGGATACTGACACAGGTAAACCCATATACAGATCAAAAGCCTTTAAATAAATTATCAGTGTAATTGGTGCATCAAAAAACTGCCAATTAAACTTTGGTAATAAAATTTGAAAAAAATACATGTCTAACAGTTGAAGTATTCTAATGCGGCAGGACATTTCTAATATATTATTACAGATAGAACAAATATGTGATGAATAAATTAAGGAATTGAGTATTTTCATATTGTTATCATAATTGTTATTCAGTGAAAGTAAATAGTGTTTTTTAATTCACCTTTATGTGATTTAAGTGCTATTTTCACAGTATACATTTCCTTAGCTATTAACAAATTAACAATTATGCACTTGACAACCAGCTTCCACATAAAGAAAAGTTTAAGTACGTTCACATATATTACATTCAGTGATCAGTCTGTTTATTCATGGGGGTCACAGTGTCCCGAAATATTACCACAAGCCCTCCACCTCTGGGATGCGGGTTCAAATCCCATGTGGGCCAGGTACTGACCGCTGGTCGGTGGTTTTTCTTCGGATACTGCGGCTTTCCTGAACCAACAAAATTGTCATGTCCTTTCATGACCCTGGCTGTTAATAGGATTTAATAAAACCAAAACTGTTTATTTATTGGAAGATTTAACTATCATTCTTTACCGTTTCCATAAACAGCAGCTATAGATGTGGCCTGATTTTCTTTGTCCGATATTTTGTAGGTCAGAAGGATCTACGCAATATACATTTCCTCATCAAGAACAACTTCCTGTGGCTGGAGCACCACCTAGATATCCAGTATGTGCTGCCCCCTGGTGACAACAAACCACTTCCTGTTTTCACCACCAACATGAAGTCTACATCTCCGAGAGAATTTGATCCAGCCAAGGAGTTTGATCTGATTGGAACTCGAAAGTTTGACCACGTAAGAATCCTCAATAATTAGTCCGTTTTAAATGTGTTTGTCAATACTTGTTCCTTCTTATCAACGGATCTATATTCTCCAAACGTTTAAGAAGTTTGACATTCTCTATAGGTAGCCATCTGAGTTGCTTGCAGTTTTAAGACCTAAATAGAATAGTGACTGTAGGTCCAAGGTCTTTCTGTAGCATCTTTCAATGATTTTTACCGGGTAATTTGAGAGCATGGTGATCCAAACACTTCTGATAGAGATGGGAGTTTTGTAAGCAGTAAGTAATTTCAATGTTTTGATATTCAATTTTGATGATTATAACAGAAATCACTGCTTTATTACATGTTTCACAGGAGACGATAAGGAACTTTCCAATACAGTGGCAGCAGCTACTTCAGTCTGATCTGGGTCTCAGTGAGTTTGGCTTCCGAACACTGCTCTACAATCGGCATGAGATGCAGGATGGGGCATTCCTCGAGGAAAATGAAAAGAAACCAGTCCAAGTTTTACGCTCCGCCTATGAGAATGAAGCACGAGAACTTGGTTGAAGTGGAAGTTGTTTCTTTAAACATTAATTTATATCCCCTTGATTTAATGAGACTGTGCTCGCCACAACAAACCTTACCGTTGATATTGTAGTTCAAGATACACGTAACAAGGACATCAAGAAACCTTACCGTTGATACTGTAGTTTAAGATACATGTTACAGGGATGTCAAGAAACCTTACCGTTATATTGTAGTTCAAGGATATTATAGTTACAAGAACATCTTTTAAGAATAAGATTGTTAATCTTTGTGAAAATGTTGCTGTGTATAGCCATGAATATCCCAGAAAAGGTTAATACTGATATGAGTCTGTAGTTTGAAAAGGTTGGTTTTTAAAAGGAACAGTTACTAAAAAAGGCTAATACAATGTACTTGCATTGATAGGAGTGTGTTACTGGAACAAAGTTGTTTTTGACATTGTCCATTTTGAATATAAAGCTTTCATATAACTTATAAAATATCAATCAAATTTGTCATATGAATATTAATACATGCTGTTGTTTTGATTGATTTAGTGCCATTGAACGGGTCATACCAACTGTAATCATAGTGCTACTGGTTGAAATAATTTTAAAATCTACCCCTATATTGCGGTAATGGACTGTTCCATTTGTGTATCTAGGTGCAAGTTATGTCAAATTAACAATTTAATTGCTCTTTTATAAAACAGCTCACTACATAAACATTGACAAGAAAAGTGTCCTTGACTCGGTTATAACAGGAACAAGGACGCTAAACTGTATCAATCAATTGACAAGGAAGGAAGTCGTTCCTTGAATCATTTACAATACACTCATCTCTATGTACCAGTAATTGTATTTAATCTCTCTTGGCATTATCTAATGAAAATGTTGGTTTTAATAGGTTGTGTTATTTTTCCGTGTTTTTATGGGGTCAATAAATAAGATATTCTATTATAACATGTAACATAAGATTTTGTAAATATTGCTAATGATTTTGTTTTATAACAAATAGAACCTTAGAAGTAGGGCATTTATATACTGTACAGTGTGTTATGAATAATGATGGAAATTGTATATGCTATTCTAAATCTAAATTATGCTATTCTAAATCACTTATTACCGGTATTCTAAATCTAACTTATGCTATTCTAAATCACTTATTACCAGTATTCTAAATCACTTATTACTGGTATTCTTAATCTAACTTATGCTATTCTAAATCTAAATTATGCTATTCTAAATCACTTATTACCGGTATTCTAAATCTAACTTATGCTATTCTAAATCACTTATTACCAGTATTCTAAAATTAACTTATACTATTCTAAATTACTTATTACCAATATTCTAAAATTACCTTATGCTATTCTAAATCACTTATTATCAGTATTCTAAATCTAACTTATGCTATTCTAAATCACTTATTACCAGTATTCTAAAATTATCTTATGCTATTCTAAATCAATTATTACCAGTATTCTAAATCTAACTTATGCTATTCTAAATATAACTTATGATATTCTAAATCAAGTATTCTAAAATTACCGTATGCTATTCTAAATTACTTATTACCAATATTCTAAAATTACCTTATGCTATTCTAAATCACTTATTATCAGTATTCTAAATCTAACTTATGCTATTCTAAATCACTTATTACCAGTATTCTAAAATTATCTTATGCTATTCTAAATCACTTATTACCAGTATTCTAAATCTAACTTATGCTATTCTAAATCACTTATTACCGCTATTCTAATTCTTACTTATGCTATTCTATATCACTTATTACCGGTATTCTAAATCTAACTTATGCTATTCTTAATCTATTTTATGCTATTGTGAATCTAACTTATGCTATTCTAAATCTAACTCATGCTAATCAAAATCTAACTTTGTCCCCTACGCAATTTGACTGTGTTATTTGACCTGAGATTGCCTCAGGAATTAGGTAAAAAAGTTTTAGTTTAAGCTAGTCTGATGATATGTATCGATTGGCTGTATGTAATTATTGCTTTTGTTGGTACAGCTTTTCCCTTCTAAATATTTATATTGGTATACATAACGTCTTTACAGTTTATTATGTAACATTCAACTTTTATAATTATTCTTTTAAATTATCCAGATATTGTACCGTCCAAGATACCCTAAAGTTCAACTATCAACCATTTTATTTTATTGAGTACATTGTATTTAAGTTGTTCTTTAGGGAATTCTGTCTCATATTTTTATTAATAATTTCTTTTATCCAAGCAGTTATCCGTTTGTTTGAGTTATGAACATATTTATAATAGTGTTGATCTTCTGTCCTGATAAACTTTATTGAGAGTTGTTTCTATAATAAAATACATTTATTTTTAATGCAGTAAAATGCAATAACCAAGTAGAATAATAAGTTAGACTTAATAGAATCACAAAGATCTTCAAATATCTGCTAATGTAGCTGAATGTTCTGTTGGACTTTTAGTGAATAGTGACTTCAGCTTCTTATACACATTAAATATACAAGGTAGCTAATATACTCAACATGAACTTTCTAGATGGCAAACTTAGACATGCTTTTAATAATTTGACTAATTTTCGACTTGTTGTTATTGGTTTAGACAACTACTGTGTGGAATGTCTCTTCCAATCTTATACATGTATTATGAAACTATCGTTTTATTGCTTTTATCCTTAAAAAAATTTCAGTCTGTTTACATTGCTGCATCCATTTCATTGGTTGTTGTAAAACCGTTTCTTAACAATTAAAATTGTAGTAATCCTCCATACACACAATCCTGATAGTTCTACAATGATTTTGGAATCGCCAATATATCTTCCTTTGGTTTGTCGTATTATATTTTGGAGACTCCATTTATGAGACATATCTGAAACTCAAGATACCAACAAGAAACAAAGAGTTTAAGGAGTTGAGCTTGTGCTGTGATCCTCGTGGTGATAGGAGAATTTTATATGATGTACATATATAATGCTTCTTGTTATCGACATTTCTTAAAACTGCAGACTGTAGGTGGAAACCAACTGGGTTAATTTGAAATTTGAAGTCTACATCTATTTATAAAGAATTATTAGTGCTAAAGCTAAAACTATGAGTTTAAGAAGAAATCTTTCTATGTGTGAAAATAAAACTTAAAAACGTGTGCTGTTAACAGATCCACATTTATAGCCTCAGCCTCCAGTCCAACATATTAGGAGGAAAAGAATAAAATGTTAACATTGCTAAAATCATAGATATATGACAAAACAACAGTTAGGACTTATTATTGTTATGGTATTTGAAAGTACTTGTCACAGTTTTACAGAACTCTATCTTGCAGTGGCAAATCTTAATAAACATGAAGAACGGTATTAATGGTAAACAACCTTAATTTAAAATTATTGAGAACATTTCATTGTATTTTTTTTATTAATGTAATATTTATAAGTAACATATATTACTCTTGATTGGATTGTAGGAAATCATATGGAAATTTTCTCTCAATTACATCAACATATCATACTTGTATAATACATTAATCCTAGAGATGTGTCTGTTATACAACATTGGTTTTGTGACCTTGTAATGGCTGTCTTTTGAAGTGTCTAATTTTGTTACGGAATGTTGTCTGTGATATCCATTATATTTATACTAATTTATGACCAAATAAATTACTCCTTCCTTACTTCTCGTTTGATTCATTCATTGCATTTTTTTCTGACAGGAACTAGAGAGTATTGGTTGAAGTATAGCAACTGAAATCCTTATCTTCAATTAATTTATGATATTAGCATAATATAAGCATATTGAAGGTATGGATTTTTCATCAGATTTCTAGAAGACAGTACATGTATCCAAGGCCTTGCTAAAAACAAAGTATACATAATGATAATGGTAAATATGTGCCAAAGAGGTAATTCTGATTAAGGACAGTAACAAATGTTCACAAAAACATAAACAATTAACACACATAGAACATACAGATAAACTACATATGTACAGGGACAATTGGTGATGTGTATTGGCTGGCTGATCCCTTCGGACAATCAATATAATTAGTTGTGATTGCCGAAGGCTAATGATTTATATATTCTTAGGGATTGTTAATTAATGAAGTTCAAAGTCATTAATTTGATCAAAGTCATAAATTTGGAACTACATTGTACTCCCAGCTTGTCACACATTGTCTCTTTTATTATCTAAGGCAAAAAAAATTAAAAAATGAAGGCTTTACCAATGTCCTCGCTCCATGACCAAAAATAATTAACTCAACCAATAATATGATTATCAATAAAATAATACAAGTGGAGGGTATAATATTTCCATCATAGTACTCATAGTTAGATGTCCAAAATAAATTTGTAAAAGTGATGAAAATTTCCCATTGGATGTGGAAGAGGTATCAAGACAGATAAATTATATATTTGTTTTCCTTATGACATTCTATGATGGCTTATCTTTGTGTCATTATTTTAAAACAGTTTTATAGCATTAAGTTGTCAGCCCTCCCTACTTTTGAAGGAGATTCCCTATTTTGAATCCCCATTTTAGGCCATTTTAACAAGTCCAGATTCTTTAATATTCAAAATGTCAAGAAATCTTACTATACCGTCAGAAAGAACAAGTTAAAATATTGTAGCGTTCCGCAGGGAGCAGGTAATACAACAACTCGCAGAAATTTTATGTACAATTAAGTTTATTTACAATATTAACATCAGTCACAATGCACATCAAATATAGCTGTATCCTTAAGTCCTAAAACAGTAACTCCTCCTCAAACTCTAAACTCTCCAACTCTAAACTATCCGGCTCGCTAAAAACTTCCGACTTAAGACTACCAACCAAAAACTCCCAACTCAAAACTAACGACCAAAAGCTCCAAACTTCTCCCCCCGAACTATCTTACTTGTTCCTTATATACCCCTATACCCAGAACTGTATCTAAACTAGACCTAAACTAGACCTAAAGTTTTGTATCTAAGTAGGGAGGGGGACGTTTCAGATACGGAATGCCCGTATCTCAGAGAGTGGACCTAAATCCCATAAATCTCTACTTGATCAGGGGGAGGGGGACATTTAGATACAGAGCTCGGGGTACTTAGATACAGTTTGGGTTTCAGACCTAAAACTCATTAATCACTCCCAGCCCCAGAGAGCACTGCTAGCCCAGCAACCTTTATCTGCCGCGTACCTAATTTGTATCTGTCCCCTAACACCCATTCCCTCCCTTATTGAACTCTAATGATATAAGAATATAGTTCTACAGTTTATACGCTAATTACTACACACTAATGATTATTAACTAAGGATTCAACAATATACAAAAAATCATTAAAATTTCGTGTCCGTGCAGCGCGTCGAACTCATTTGACAGGAAGTGATTGGGTGTAGACTTGTTAAAGACCAGAACTTGCAACTTCGGTAACATATAAAAATGCATAATCATATATAATCAACATGGACAGCTACATTTATTATGTTTAAAGTGTGTATTCGTGTTATTTTGTCATCTGAATTCACCCTTAAAATTTAGATTTTAAATATAATCTCACTACTGCACAAGAAATGTTACTGCTGCTGGGAATGTGTGACACGAAAGGGGGCCAAATTGTAACTGGATAAATAGGATGCAAAATTATATTTTTTCATCTTAATATCAAATACAAGAAGACAAACAGACATCTAGAAAACTATTTAGATATGTTATTTGTATAAATAACATAGAAATTAGGAGATAATTTTACCGAATTATACTTTGTTTACATTTGTGAAATGAGCCTTTAGAGTCACCGAAAGAATACTTCCGCATTCTCGGAATACTTCTCATTTATCCATTTCTCGAGCTAAAATCAAATCAGTTCCGGGTAGAAAATTAAATGAAAATGGCTACCGACGGATTGCGAGTAGACAACCCACAAGATACTATAGAAGCGCTCAGCCGAGAGGCGGAGATGCTAAAGAAGAGACTGGAAGATGAAAAACAAAAACTGAAAGACATCGACAGTACGATGCGTTTTTGCAGTTTATGTCTAGAAATGCGAATGACCTTTGAATATCGAACCCCCATTTTCCAAGTTCACGTTGTCTGAGGTTTTGTGTCATGCAGCTGTCAGCTGGCTGTAAAGCCCACAAACATATTCACGCCGTTGTTTTAATTGTAACGCATGCTTTTCTTTCATATTATACTGTGATATGGCTATTTATTAGGTGTTGCAGTGGTTATGATTAAGCCTATGTATCAATTGTCGGTATTGATTGAGCAACCTGACCATAATAACCAATGATAGATAAAGTCCAGTCCAAATTCACTCCTGCATCCGTTCTCTTATGTTCAAGTCCTTGCATGTGTTCCTGATCGTGCTTAGTGTGCTGCGACCATGCTTGGATCAGGAGTTAGCATGCTGGCCAATTAATGAATTTTGTAACAGGAATATCATGACAGACAACTCGCACAAAATGATTCTGATAATTATTGCTTACAAAATCTAAACTAAGAGTCAAGCTTCAGTTGTAGATATTCCAAAGACATAGAGACTGCATGATTTGATCATTTGAATAAATGACATGATGTTAATGTCTGTCCTGGCCCTGATTTCTCGAAACAAAAGTGCAGACTTAAGTTTAAACTTAAGTTTTTCTCCTTATGTAACTTATATTGCAATCAATGACTAAGTCAGTTTTTGACTTAAGTTTGTTTCGAGAAATTAGGGCCTGGTAAAGTTGCTCCTCTGGCTTGATTATACACACAAGTATTTGAGTTGTCCTTTTCTGTCAAATCTTTAAATAACTCTGTAATATAATTCTTTATTAACTGAACCCTTGATTGTTCACCAATAGAAACTTAAAAAGATATAGTGATGAATTGTTTTCGTCATATATCATGTTGAAAGTTTAAATGAAACAGTAATCTTGATAATTAATTATCATTCTAAGATATTTATTAATTTTTTTGCAGTGTGCTCAGCTACAATGAATATAGAAAATACCGGTATAAGTAACTTTGTTATGAAGCAGAGGAAGATGTTGAAAGGACACCATGGCAAAGTGTTGTGTATGAACTGGTCGACTGATAAACGTCGTATAGTGAGCTCCTCACAGGTGAGTTATAACCATTGTCGTATAGTGAGCTCCTCACAGGTAAGTTATAACCATTGTCGTATAGTGAGCTCCTCACAAGTTAGTCAACCATTGTCGTATAGTGACCTCCATACAGCTTTACTTTTCAGTTATACAGTAGTCTCACACAGATAGTTAAACCACAGGGGGCCAACTCAATGAAAATGGATGTTGTCATACATTTTTTGTTTTTGATGGATGGACTGATGAGTATATATGACAGTCATGTGATTTTTTTCGAAAAATACAAGATTTTAAAAATTATTGAAAAATTGGGATATTTACTATAAAACAGAGAAAGGGACGAGGTCGCCATATTGGAATTTTTACCCCCACCTCGATTAAAGTTAATTTTTTTCACAATAGTATACCTTTTTTCCTAGAGTCATAGTCATGCATCAGTCCTCGATAATCCATAATCATACACATACCATGCAAAAGCATATAAACTATGTCTATATAGTCCAACGCAATATTTTAATCCCAAATTACCGGCGCTTTCTGACTTGTGACAGACATCGAAAGCAACGTCCCAGTGAAGAGTGATTAGAGTGAATTCCCCTGCAATGTAATTCAATCAGTTTAGTCAAAGGTATTCCGATACATTTTAATGTTCAAATTTTTCGCGAAAACACACGTATCGGAATATCTCTGACTAAACCGATTGAATACACTGCAGGGGAAGTCACTCTAATAGTGTTATCAAAATGAAAGGCCCGTTTACTATATGTAACATAACTGTTCTGACAAATATATGTATGTTTTTGAAAAAAATTGAAAAACTATTGATTGAGCATGTACATCACTAATACATATTGTAATGCACTATTGCGCTATGGGCCCCAATATATTTGCATGTTTATATTATGTATAGTGACCTCCAGTTACATACTTGTATGTCTGAGAGTGAAATAAAATCTGAAATCTGAAATTTAGATATTGGGCTTATGAAAGGAAAGAATGCTGACTAGTGTTGCATTGAATTATATATTGTTTATACAAATATAATACATGTATGGTAAATTTTGTTACGAAGGTAAGATAACAATGTTATTAATATAAAGTGACTTTTTATAAGTAAGCCTGTTGGCTTTTGAATAGTCAGCTCACCAGAAATTATAAGAATCAGGGACTACTACTGGATACACCAGTTACATACACTAGATCCTGTTGGTAGTCACTGCTGTAAAACTGGGATACCAAGCATTTAACTCACCTTATATATACTGGATACACCAGTTACATACACTAGATCTTGTGGTAGTCACTGCTGTAAAACTGGGATACCAAGCATTTAACTCACCTTATATATACTGGATACACTAGTTACACACACTAGATCCTGTGGGGAGTCACTGCTGTAAAACTGGGATACCAAGCATTTAACTCACCTTATATATACTGGATACACCAGTTACATACACTAGATCCTGTTGGGAGTCACTGCTGTAAAACTGGGATACCAAGCATTTAACTCACCTTATATATACTGGATACACCAGTTACATACACTAGATCCTGTGGGGAGTCACTGCCTGTGTAAAACTGGGATACAAGCATTTAACTCACCTTTATATATACTGGATACACCAGTTACATACATCGTAGATCCTGTGGGAGTCACTGCTGTAAAAACTGGGATTACCAAGCATTTAACTCACCTTATATATCCTGGATACACCAGTACATACACTTACATCCTGTGGGGAGTCACTGCTGTAAAACTGGGATACCAAGCATTATAACTCACCTTATATATACTGGATACACCAGTTTACATTACACTAGATCCTGTGGGGAGTCACTGCTGTAAAACTGGGATACCAAGCATTTAACTCGCCTTATATATACTGGATACACCAGTTACATACACTAGATCCTGTTGGGAGTCACTGCTGTAAAACTGGGATACCAAGCATTTAACTGACTTATATATACTGGATACACCAGTTATATACACTAGATCCTGTTGGGAGTCACTGCTGTAAAACTGGGTGAATACCAAGTATTTAACTCACCTTATATATCTGGATACACCAGTTTACATACACTAGATCCTGTGGGGAGTCACTGCTGTTAAAACTGGGATACCAAGCATTTAACTCACCTTATATATACTGGATACACCAGTTATATACCACTAGATCCTGTCGGGAGTTCACTGCTGTAAAACTGGGATACCAGCATTTAACTCACCTTTATATATACTGGATACACTAGTTACACACACTAGATCCTGTTGGAAGTTCACTGCGGTAAAACTGGGGATACCAAGCATTTAACTCACCTTATATATACTGGATACACCAGTTCCATACACTTAATCCTGTGGGGAGTCACGCTGTAAAACTGGGATACCAAAGCATTTTAACCTCACCTTATATATACTGGATACACCAGATTACATACACTAGATCCGTGTGGGGTAGTCACTGCTGTAAAACTGGGATACCAAGCATTTAACTCAACCTTATATATACTGGATACACCAGTTATTAATACACTTAGATCCTGTGGGGAGTCACTGTCTGTAAAAACTGCGGATACCAAGCATTTAACTCACCTTTATATATACTGGATTACACCAGTTCACATACACTAGATCCTGTGTGGGAGTCACTGCTTGCTAAAACTGGGGATACCAAGCATTTAACTGCACCTTATAATACTGTGATCACCAGTTACATACACTAGATACCTGTGGGGAGTCACTGCTGTGTAAAACTGGGATACCAAGCATTTAACTCACCTATAATATATACTGGGATATCACCAGTTATATACACTAGATCCTGTTGGGAGTCACTGCTGGTATAAAACTGGGATACCAAGCATTTAACTCACCTTATATATTTACTGGATACACCAGTTACATACACTAGATCCTGTTGGGGAGTCACTGCTGTAAAAAATGGGATTACCAAAGCATTTAACTCGCCTTATAATATACTGGATACACCAGTTACATACACTAGATCCTGTGCGGAGCGAGTGCTGCTGGAATAAAACTTGGCGATACCATAGCATTTAACTCACCTTATATATACTGGATACACCAGTTATATACACTAGATCCTGTGGGGAGTTCACTGCTGTAAAACTGGGGCATACCAAGTATTTAACTCAACTTATATATTACTGGATACACCAGTTCCATACACTAGATCCTGTCGGGAGTCCACTGCTCTGTAAAACTGGATACCAAGCATTTAACTCACCTTATATATACTTGGATACACCAGTTATATACACTAGATCCTGTTGGGAGTCACTGCTGTAAAACTGGGATACCAAGCATTTAACTCACTTATATATACTGGATACACCAGTTACATACACTAGATCTACTGTGGGGAAGTCACTGCTGATAAAACTGGGATACCAGGCATTTAACTCGCCTATTATATACTGGATACACCAGTACATACACTAGATCTGTGTGGATAGTCACTGCTGTAAAACTGGAGATACCAAGTGTTTAACTCACCTTATATATACTGGATACACTAGTTTCACACACTAGATCCTGTGGGGAGTCACTGCTGTAAAACTGGAGATACCAAGCATTTAACTCGCCTGTATATATATGGATACACCAGTTAATACACTAGATCCTGTTTGGGAGTCACTGCTGTAAAACTGTGGATACCCAAGCATTTAACCTCACCTTATATATACTGGATACCACCAGTTCCATACACTAGATCCTGTTGGGAGTCACTGCTGTAAAACTGGGATACCAAGTATTTAACTCACCTTATATATACTGGATACACCAGTTACATTACACTAGATCCTGTGGGGAAGTCATTGCTGTAAAAACTGGGATACCAAGCATTTAAACTGACTTATAGATACTGGATTACACCAGTTCCATACACTAGATCCTGTTGGGAGTCACTGCCTGTAAAACTGGGATACCAAGCATTTAACTCACCTTATATATACTGGATACACCAGTTACAATACACTAATCCTGTGGGAGTCATGCACTGTTAAAACTGGGATACCAAGCATTTAACTCACCTTATATATACTGGATACACCAGTTACATACACTAGATCCTGTGGGAGTCACTGCTGTTTAAAACTGGGATACCAGCATTTAACTCACCTATATATATACTGGATACACTAGTTACACACACTAGATCCTGTGGGGTATCATGCTGTAAAACTGGGAATACCAAGCATTTAACTCACCTTTATATATATACTGGATACACCAGTTCCAAACACTAGATCCTGTGGGAGTCACTGCTGTAAAACTGGGATACCAAGCATTTAACTCACCTATATTATACTGGATACACCAGTTACATACACTAGATCCTGTTGTGGGGACGTCACTGCTGTAAAACTGGGATACCAAGCATTTAACTCACTCTTATATATACTGGATACACCAGTTACATATACAACTAGATCCTGTGGGGAGTCACTGCTGTAAAAAACTGGGATACCAAGCATTTAACTCACCTTATAAAAATTAATACTTTGATACCACCAGTAACATATACAAGATCCGTGGGGAGTTCACTGCTGTAAAACTGGGATACCAAGCATTTAACTCACCTTAATATTACTGGATACACCAGTACATACACTAGATCCTGTGGGGAGTCACTGCTGTTAAAACTGGGATACCAGTATTTAACTCACCTTATATATCCTGGATACACCAGTTACACACACTTAGATCCTGTGGGGAGTCACTGCTGTAAAACTGGATACCAAGCATTAAACTCACCTTATATATTACTGATACACCAGTTTACATTACACTAGATCCTGTGGGGAGTCAGCTGCTGTAAAACTGAGATGCAAGCATTTAACTCACCTTATATATACTGGATATACACCAGTTACATACCACTAGAATCCTGTGGGGAGTCACTGCTGTAAAACTGGGATACCAAGTATTTAAACTCACCTTATATATCCTGGATACACCAGTTACATACACTAGATCCTGTGGGGGTCACTGCCTGTAAAAACTGGATACCAAGCATTTAACTCACCTTATATATACTGGATACACCAGTTACATTACACTAGATCCTGTTGAGTCACTGCTGTAAAACTGGGATACCAAGCATTTAACTCACCTTATATATACTGGATACACCAGTTATATACACTAATCCTGTGGGGAGTCACTGCTGTAAAACTGGATACCAAGCATTTAACACACCTTATATATACTGGATACACCAGTTACATACACTAGATCCTGTGGGGAGCTCACTGCTGTAAAACTGGAGATTACCAAGCATTAACTGACTTTATAATATACTGGATACACTAGTTACACACCACTAGATCCTGTTGGGGAGTCACTGCTGTAAAACTGTGGATACAAGCATTTAACTCACCTTATTATATACTGGATACACCAGTTACACACACTAGATCCTGTGGGGAGTCACTGCTGTAAAACTGGGATACAAGCATTTAACTCACCTTCTAAATACTGGATTTGGAATAAAGCCTTGTAGAAGATATATAAAAAATTCATACAAGAAGATCATTGTGTTTTTCCGTTCTGAACAGTCTTGCTTATCTTTTTAGGATGGTAAGATGTTGGTATGGGATGCCTTCACGACCAAATAAGGGTAAGGCAGTCAGAGCAGCAGTTGTAGGTTTGTAGAGTAAATAGTCGTTTGATTTAGAGTTCTGAGACCACATACTCATCAATGGCTATAGAAATAGAAACAATTGTCCGTTTATATTATTGAACATGTAATGTGTTCATACAGGTGCCATAGGATTGAAATCTAATGTATTAAATTGTGAAACCAATAACATTACAATGAGGGAAATACACAAAAGTGCAAAAAAAAAAACTATCAAATTAAGGCCTGTTTCCTGGAAAATTTGAAAAGAATACTTTTAATTTCAAGACTTATTATAATTAGCCCACCATCATCAGATGGTGGGCTATTCAAATCGCCTTTCGTCCATGGATCCGTCGTCCGTCCGTCCTTCCGTCCGTCCTGTCCGATCCGTTAACAATTCTTGTTTACGCTATTCTCTAAAAAGTACTGAAGGGATCTTTCTCCAAATTTCATATGTAGGTTCCCCTAGGACCCTAGTTGTGCATATTGTATTTGTGGGACTGATCGGTCAACAAGATGGCCGCCAGGCAGCCATCTTGGATTTTTGATAGTTAAAGTTTTGTTACCGCTATTTCTCATAAAGTACTGAAGGGATCTTTCTCAAATTTCATATGTAGGTTCCCCTAGAACCTAGTTGTGCATATGTGCATTTTGGGGACTGATCGCGTCAACAAGATGGGCCGACCAGCCGCCATCTTGGATTTTGATAGTTAAAGTTTGTTACGGCTAATTCTCAGAAAGTACTGAAGGGATCTTTTTCTCAAAATTTCATATGTAGGTTCCCTAGGACCCTAGAAGTGCATATTGCATTTTGGACTGATCGCGTCAAACAAGATGGCCGCCAGGTAGCCATCATTGGATTTGATAGTTAAAGTTTGTTACCCGCTATTTCTCAGAAAGCACTGAAGAGAGATCTTTCTCAAATTTCATATGTAGGTTCCCCTAGGACCCTAGTTGTGCATATTGCATTTTGGACTGATCGCGTCAACAAGATGGCCGACCAGCGACATCTTGGGATTTTGATAGTAAAAGTTTGTTACGGCTAAATCTCAGAAAGTACTGAAGGGATCTTTCTTCAAATTTCATATGTAGGTTCCCCTAGGACCCTAGTAGTGCATTTGCATTTTGGGACTGATCGGTCAACAAGATGGCCGCCAGGTAGCCATCTTGGATTTTGATAGTTAAAGTTTGTTACCGCTATTTCTCAGAAAGCACTGAAGGGATCTTTCTCAAATTTCATATGTAGGTTCCCCTAGGACCCTGTTGTGCATATTGATATTTTGGGACTGATCGGTCACAAGATGGCCACCAGGCAGCCATCTTGGATTTTGATAGTTAAAGTTTGTTACCGCTATTTCTCATAAAGTATTGAAGGGATCTTTCTCAAATTTCATATGTAGGTTCCCGTAGGACTGATCGGTCAACAAGATGGCCGACCAGCCGCCATCTTGGATTTTGATAGTTAAAGTTTGTTACCGCTATTTCTCAGAAAGTATTGAAGGGATTGTTCTCAAATTTCATATGTAGGTTCCTCTTGGACCCTAGTTCTGGCATATTACATTTGGGACTGATCGGTCAACAAGATGCCGACAAGCAGCCATCTTGGATTTTGATAGTTAAAGTTTGTTTACGGCTATTTCTCAGAAAGCTATTGAAGGATTGTTCTTCAAATTTCATATGTAGGTTTCCCCTAGGGACCCTAGTAGATGCATATTGCATTTTGGGACTGATCAGTCAACAAGATGGCCGCCAGGTAGCCATCTTGGATTTTGATAGTTAAAGTTTGTTACCGCTATTTTCTCAAAAAGCACTAAGGGATCTTTCTCAAATTTCATATGTAGGTTCCCTAGGACCCCAGTTGTGCATATTGCATTTGGGACTGATCGGTCAACAAGATGGCCGCCAGTAGCCATCTTGGATTTTGATAGTTAAAGTTTGTTACCGCTATTTCTCAGAAAGCACTGAAGGGATCTTTCTCAAATTTCATATGTAGGTTCCCCTAGGACCCCAGTTGTTGCATATTGCATTTTGGGACTGATCGGTCAACAAGATGGCCGACCGGTGGCCATCTTGGATTTTTGATTAGTTAAAGTTTGTTACCGCTATTTCTCAGAAAGTATTGAAGGGATTGTTCTCAAATATCATATGTATGTTCCTCTAGGACCCTAGTTCTGCCTATTGCATTTTGCGACCACCATCTTGGATTTTGATAGTTTAAAGTTTGAAAAGCAGAAAAAAGAATTGTAAGTTTGAAAAGCAGAGAAAAGATCCCTCTTTCATTTGTCAGACATAGATCAATCTTTGGTGGGCGCCAAGATCCCTCTGGGATCTCTTGTTAAGTTAGAGGATGCATGACAACTATTGGTATGGTTACATTGCCGTGAGTCCTTCCTTTTGTGTAAAGCTTGAATGATATCATTCATCAATAACTGAAGACAATTTTCCATAATATTACTTTCCTAGGAGCATGCAGTAACTATGCCGACGACCTGGGTGATGGCGTGTTCGTTTGGCCCCTCAGGAGAGGTCGTGGCGTGTGGGTAGGTATTCACTGCCAATCTTATGGCAGGTATTGTTTTAAGTTTTCTTAAAAGTCCTTCTCTGAATGAGTCAGTACTCCTACAACATTTTGCCTGTTAGTGGAGAAACTTCTGTATGTGAGAGTATTTTTACAGTATATCTACCAATCAATGTAAAATCAAATATTGAAATGCTGCTTAATTTGAAATGAAACAAAACCGTGTTCTGAGTTTATAATTTTAAATGATTTCAAAATATGAAAATTCTAAGAATTTTCAATTCTTTGAGAACTAAACTTATAATTTGGTAGGGTTTGGAAAACAAATGTGCAGTTTAATGTATAAGAAAAGATAATCTAGTGCCAACTGGTATTTATCGATACATTCCTATTTATTTAGGGGTCTAGACAACAAATGTACAGTTTACCCTGTAAGGGAGGATGATCCAGCTTCTAAGAAGAAAGCCGTGGCTACACATACAAGTTATCTCTCTTGTTGTACATTTACAACATCAGATAAACAGGTACGGTGTTCTGTTGTACATTTACAACATCAGATAAACAGGTACAGTGTTCTGTTGTACATTTACAACATCAGATAAATAGGTACCATGTTCTGTTGTACATTTACAACATCAGATAAACAGGTACAGTGTTCTGTTGTACATTTACAACATCAGATAAATAGGTACCATGTTCTGTTGTACATTTACAACATCAGATAAACAGGTACAGTGTTCTGTTGTACATTTACAACATCAGATAAACAGGTACCATGTTCTGTTGTACATTTACAACATCAGATAAACAGGTTCGGTGTTCTGTTGTACATTTACAACATCAGATAAACAGGTACGGTGTTCTGTTGTACATTTACAACATCAGATAAACAGGTACGGTGTTCTGTTGTACATTTACGACGTCAGATAAACAAGTACGGTGTCCGTACATTTACAACATCAGATAAACAGGTACGGTGTTCTGTTGTACATTTACAACATCAGATAAACAGGTACGGTGTTCTGTTGTACATTTACAACACCAGATAAACAGGTACGGTGTCCTGTTGTACATTTACAACATCAGATAAACAGGTATGGTGTTCTGTTGTACATTTACAACATTAGATAAACAGATATGGTGTTCTGTTGCACATTTACAACATCAGATAAACAGGTACGGTGTTCTGTTGTACATTTACAACATCAGATAAACAGGTAAGGTGTTCTGTTGTACATTTACAACATTAGATAAACAGGTAAGGTGTTCTGTTGTACATTTACAACACCAGATAAACAGGTAAGGTGTTCTGTTGTACATTTACAACATTAGATAAACAGGTAAGGTGTTCTGTTGTACATTTGCAACACCAGATAAACAGGTACAGTGTTCTGTTGTACATTTAAAACATCAGATAAACAGGTAAGGTGTTCTGTTGTACATTTACAACATCAGATAAACAGGTACAGTGTTCTGTTGTACATTTAAAACATCAGATAAACAGGTACGGTGTTCTGTTGTACATTTACAACATCAGATAAACAGGTACGGTGTTCTGTTGTACATTTAAAACATCAGATAAACAGGTACGGTGTTCTGTTGTACATTTACAACATCAGATAAACATGTACGGTGTTCTGTTGTACATTTAAAACATCAGATAAACAGGTACGGTGTTCTGTTGTACATTTACAACATTAGATAAACAGGTACGGTGTTCTGTTGTACATTTACAACATCAGATAAACAGGTACGGTGTTCTGTTGTACATTTAAAACATCAGATAAACAGGTATGGTGTTCTGTTGTACATTTACAACATTTGATAAACAGGTATGGTGTTCTGTAGAAAGTCTGGAAAACAAACGGAACAGTTTCAAACTTAATCAGAGGCAGAATTAATGTTTCAGTAAGATAATCAAGTCATTTAATGATGCTGCAAAGTGGTCTTCATTACTTGTATAATATCTATGGTAAGTATTCCCTTGCTTTCATTGTGCTAGATTGTATATGTTGTACATATCATGCACTACCAAAGTTTGGGGTAAAAATCAACATAAATAGTCAATAGTCTGTTAAGCATTGTATCCACAAACTTCAAAGTAGTTCTCAATAAAAACCTGTATTAAGAAGTTTTTTTGAGAAAAAACCCCAAAACAGATCTTTCAGGGATATCCCAATTTTCTCTTGTGAATGAAGATAACTCCAACTGGTTTTTTTCGGCCTCAAAGACCTCTTTACTGCTATTTATGCTTTTCTTTCCCTCCAAAGTCTTTCCAAGAAATAGAAATTAACATCCTTTTACAACACACACCATATAAGCAACTCCCATTTGTTCAGATTTTAACAGGAAGTGGTGACAGCACATGTGCATTGTGGGATGTGGAGAGTGGCCAGTTGATCCAAAGTTTCCATGGCCACGCTGGAGATGTTATGAGTATTGACCTTTCACCCTCAGAGACTGGCAATCTATTTATATCCGGGGTGAGAAGCAGTATTATTTCATCTCTCTAGTTTTAGTAAATCATGATTTTGTTAGAATTGTATATATTCAGTGCAGGTCATTGTATGGCTATGTAAGTTTCATCTGGTTCAGTGAAATAGATATTGAAATAAAGCATTGAATTATCATACAGGAGCTCGAGGAACACTATACACTGTCTTTGCATATTACAGAGTTATCTCCCTTACATTTATTCATTGTGAATTCATTACGCTGTGAGCAAAACTCAGAAATAGACCTGACATAACAATCAGTACCAATCCTCAATGTAAGATAACTCTGTAATCTGTAACTACAAAATTGATTTATAAAGAAGACTTTGATCAACTCGACTGGTAGAAAATAATCACCATATGACTAGTTCTGATCCGTTGTACTGTTGTCCTAGGGTTGTGATAAGGCGGCCATGGTGTGGGACATGAGATCGGGAGAATGTGTACAGATGTTTGAAGGACACGACTCGGATATAAACAGTGTCCGATTTTACCCGAGTGGTGATGCTTTCGCTACAGGATCAGATGACGCTACAGTGAGTACTCTTCTGCATGTAAATTCATATATTATTTTAGTGTTATTTTTGCCATGAAGTTATTGCACTAGGTGAAGATTTTATAGGGTCTTAAAGATGTTCCACCGCCGAAGATGTTATTTTTTCTTTATCAAAAACAGAAGCAGACAAAATAGTAGTTTTCTTCAGTTACAAAAAGTTACTTACTTTACACCATTACCACTATTGAAAGCTTTGAGTTTCTTATTTTGATTTAAGATAAAAATATTAAAAAATAATTAATTGTATCCCGAAAAAGTCCATGACACTATGCCTTTTATAGATTTAATTACTGATTGTGCATGCACAAAAGCAAAATTTATTATAGTATATGCCTTTTGGTGTTAATTAGACATATAGAAACACGATTATACATCAGTTATTGTTCCAAGGATGAGTATTGTTTATGCCCTGTCGGCAGTGGAGCACCTTTAAGTATTTAACAAAACATATATATGAAAAGAGGAAATTGTTCATAAAATGTACATATGAAATGTTTGAAATTACTTTGTAATTATAAAAACTTTCCAGTGTCGCCTGTTTGATCTGCGAGCTGACCGGGAGGTAAATTGTTACAAGAAAGATAGCTTAATAAATGGATGTAACTCTGTGGACTTCTCAATTAGCGGTGAGTACAATGATCATGTAGTGTAAATAGTAAAACTAGACGAAATATGGCTGTACCTTGGACATTGATTTGTAATGTAATTAAAACCATGGGTTTTAATTTAGATAAGTTTGCAGATTCCCAAAGAGTTGCTAAATATACCTCGCAAGTTGTTTTTAACATTTTTTTTTCTAAACTGGATGTCACTGGGGCTAGCAATGTTGGCCTGCAGAGCCAGGTTTCTGGATTATGAAATCTTCATTACCATAAATTAAGAAAGAAAATGTCATACAGTTGTGTCAGAAAAGACAGGGATCTGAGTTGGACAAGGGCCGGTATTGACAGTATTATCAATATATTTGGTGAGAGAATGTTGAGCAAATGGTGCTACATGACTTTGTTTAAAAATGACATTAATTTACTCACAGGCCGACTTTTATTTGGTGGCTACATGACTTTGTTTAAAAATGACATTAATTTACTCGCAGGTCGACTTTTATTTGGTGGTTACAACGACTACACTGTTAATGTCTGGGATGTATTGAAAGGAAACCGAGTGACCATACTGTATGCACATGACAACAGAGTTAGCTGCCTTGGTGTCTCACCAGATGGCACTGCTCTATGTACAGGGAGCTGGGATTACTCACTAAAGGTAGAAAGGCTTGATTTCTTACATTCTCTTACAGTTGTCTAGAAACAAAGATTTCCTGATCAAAAACCAGCAGCCACACCTAATTCTTGTCCTTTTAGGTTTATACAGCCTTAATGATATATTTGTTGTGATTTACTTCTAACCAGATTAATTTTGCATGAGATTAATTTTGTTTATGATGATTCTCTTTGTCTGTCATAGTATATATGTTCAATTTTAAGACTAAATTTGTATCCAGGGCCCAGTTTTGTCAACATTCTTTAACTTAAAGATTTCTGCATTGCAGAATTTGAGGAAGGTTCCTTATAGCTAGAGAGCTTTCTTTAATCTCTGTAATGCTTTTCTAAGGAAAGTATTTAAGTTGAGGAATTTCCCTAAGTAAAGAGTATGGATAAAACTGAGACTAGATATAATATAGTTTTCAAGGATTTTGATATCAAAAGCTGTGTACTGTTACTTTATCCATGTAACTATATAAGAAAGCAAGGAAAAGACCAATCATTGATTAAACTGGTAGAGTGAAATATGTTTCTAATGAACACAGGGAATTCATGATTATAGCATATATATTATATAATATTTGGCGCAAAGATCCATCCTGGTTCTCTGGTTAGATTGCATACATGCTTTGTGCCAAGGTATTCTGCAACACTTATTTATATGACTAAGTAATTTGATATCTTTTGCTTGGTTTCAGATTTGGGCGTAGGTAATTCTTCCATGCAAGATTTGATGGTGTATCTGTTAGCAGTGGCCATCACCATGTCCTCAGTATCATCCTTACTACCATTGCTCTCACATATACTCCCCAGTATAAGTGGACTTACAATATTGTCAATGTTTATGTTATTTACAACAAGTGTAAGGCTGTCTCTCATTATTTTATATTGTTTTTGTTGAAGAAGTTCTGTAGTCTCAGTATGTTTTTGGTGAGGAGTGATGTCCAACAGCTCGTCCTGCTAATTATTAACAACTCAACTTTATTTTGACCCAAAATCTATGATGTTTTCCCATGGCAATCATTCTCTTTTGAATTCTGATTATCGTTCATCATAATCCCCAAATCATGTTTATAATATTGATCAACTATTCTGTCTTTTGTGTGCTACAGGATTATCTCCCCTTTTGGGCATGTAATGATTGTTATGGCATGGTTTTTGTGAATATAACATCATATGTTTGTTTTCAAGAAATCTAATTTGATTTTTGCTTACCCATTCATTTCATCACTATCAATGTCTACCCACATGGGCAGATAACTCTGTAATATGCAAAATGTGAAAGTCAAATACTCTTTACCCTGGGCTACTAGAATTTCTGGAGTGTCATATGATATCATATCAAATTTGCTTTTACGTTTGTAAATATTTTTACAATTCTGACTTGATGAACGTCCTGTTACAATATAAACTTCAACTACGTACTAGCAAAATGTGAAATCCTTCAGTGCATTGTATGACAATGATATGTAACAAATATCTAGAACTGACATCCTCCCTAGAGTAACATACCATAGCGACAGTTATCTCACTTGTTTCATCACATGGTCTGTAGAAACCTCTCCACATGTGTCGGGTCATTGATGAAGTTAGATGATATTGTAGGTCAGATCATTCACCGTAACTACACCGTACAAGTCATTAACATTACCTTAATCTTGGTTAAAGAGTTTGACCTCTTTGACAGTGGTAGATCTCTTCCAGA
This sequence comes from Argopecten irradians irradians, assembly GCA_004382745.1. NCBI lineage: Eukaryota > Metazoa > Mollusca > Bivalvia > Pectinida > Pectinidae > Argopecten > Argopecten irradians. Next base: position 71,948 of record SAYR01067902.1, on the reverse strand, counting down.
TTTTTTTTTATATTATTGCTTTGTTTTTGTATTTATAGTTTTATGTTATTCTTTTTTGACTTTGTGCAATAGATTTCCAGGTAAAGAAGTTACATTTCTAATGTTGATCTTCTATAAAAAAATCATACTCAATGTTAAAGTCTAACACAATATATATTTCAGAATTACTAAATTCTCAATAGTATTATAGTAAACTCATTGGTGCCTGGTTAGTGTTCAAGGTCTTGGACTTTATCCAATACAATCCTGGCCCTTCTCCTTCCTAATTAGAAGAGATGAAGAGTATCACTGGATACATCAGCTGTAAAAAATAGATCCTGTCGGGATCATTGCCTAAAGTGATACCAGGCATTTGATTTAATTGATAGTATTATAGTACACCAGCACGTCGCCCTCGCCTGATAGAGTTTCCTGTGTCACATGTTATAGTATGCCATCCCCAGCTGATTACCATGTTTTACTGGGAATTTATTTGTATTAATACTTTTGTATCTTTTATTGTTTCTAAATGTACTTTCTAGTCAGATCTGATAATGTTTCATGGATTTTTTTCCTATAGTCATATATTTTGTCTCCTGGTGCTGAATTGTTTATGATTTTAGATTCTCTTTGATATATATATATATGTGTGTGTTATCCATAGGACTTTTAACACTTGTTTTCTTTTAAGTCTTAATTTTAATACTAAAAGTTTTGTTTTATCTTATATTTATATTTCTTTCCCTTTTCTTTCCCTGAGAAGATTACATGTTAATCCTATTTTATGATTTAGATATACAATGATTTAAATATACAGCTGTATATGTATATCTTATTCCAGAGTAAAAGTTAACATTTGGTGAAATTGATATGTATTATAAATTTATTGTTTATTCAAATATAATTCTGATTACTCAAAAACTAGTTAACTTATGGATATCTCAAATACGTGTGCAAGGATGTGTAAATTAATAACAGGATATCTCAATTGGAAGGATAATATGACTATCCATGCCTCAAATACAAAAAATGTATAAATTATACCTGGAATTCTAAAGACATCTTATTCTGAACTTTTATCTTGTAGGTTGTTCTTATCAATGGTGGTCCTTTTTACTTCAAAATCCAACAATTATTAATTGTAATCAAAACATTGTAAAATATTTACCCTGCAGAAATCCAATCAAATCGTTAAAACCATAAAATCATGAGATAATGAAATCCAATAATAATGATTACTCAGCAGAGCTTTGATTAGACAAGAATATCAATTTGAGATTTCTCTGCAAGACTCCCAAGGTCAAGGTTGATTACTCGTTCTACACCATGTTCCTCCAGTATGTGTGTACCTGTATATCTATATATCTACCAATGATAAGACCCCGCCTTTAGACTCTACCTACAGTGTTGTAACCTGTTCAGTTAGATGTGCGACAGTTATAGATTGGACTTGGTGTATTCATTACGTGGAACAGTATTAACAGTTATGTTGAAATTTTGTTTCATGATATATCTGTCTTTTATGATTTTTTTCCATCAAATCTCAAGGTCTTTCATTGAGCTAGAAAGCATGCATGTTGAATTGTAAGTAAAACTAAGGTGATTTTTCTGTCATTGATCAAACATTGAAGGCTTCATGAACTCAAGTGACCTATTCTGATTGTCTTTTATTTAGTCATTGAAATGTTTAGTGCAAATGTTTAAAAGATCGTTTGTAGATTGTAATGAAATGTTTTTAATTGAAAATTTTCATAATTTATATTAATGATAACACATTTACATCTTGATACATCTAATTTGTGTGAAGTCATATAATCATTACCTCTTCTGAGGTTCACAAACCTGTATTGTCACCTCATCAGAAGTCTATAATTGTTCCTTTATGATAGCTTGTAGTGTATCACTGGCCATTAGATTTCTGGCATGCTGTTTAAGTATTTTGACTTTTGAAGTGAAGTGTGTGAAATCATTAAATTGTGACATAGAAATAACTGACAAGAATCTGTCATGACAATATACAAATATATGGCACCCAGATACATGATCTCAGTCACGTTTACCATCAGTTTCTACACTGAAATTAGATCGTCCCATAAAACATGAATTTTGTGAAACTGCAAAATTTATATGCAGTACCAGTGTGTGTATTTGTAGGTGTGCAAGCATCTGTTTTAACTTATATTATTATTATCATTTTAAAAACAAAGAAAAAATACCTGTCAATGTCGAATGTAAATATATTGTATCAATACACTAGCGAAATGTACAAAATGACTTGTCATGGCTTGAGCACAAATGTTCTTGTATACAAAGTTTTTTTTTCCTAAGCTGTATCAATATACATATTGATTTGACAGGAATAGCTGGCAAAAAAGTTAAAATCATGTTTCTGACAACTTATATAAATTTTGTCTGTATTAAGGAGAGTAAAAATGGTCTGAAAGGCAATTTTAAAATAAAAATTTTTGAAAATTTTGAACAAATAGATTTTGTTTCATCAAGAAATCAAAGTCTTAAACAGTAAATTCTAAATGAAGACTTAAATTATATTTCTTAGAAGATTGATTTCTCAACAAGATACTGATTTAATATATACACTGCACTGGTTATCCTATGGTTTTTGTCTCTTTCCAAATTGTCGAAGATGGCAAGAATAATATGTTGTTTTTCCAGTTGCGGTATCAACAGTTTCATTCAAATTCACTTTGGACAAAGTTGAGCATGTTTAATTGAACTGAAACTTTGGTCAATTTACTCTGTGTAACAGTCAGAACACATGGAAATTGATTGAAGGAAAAAAAACATGTCCTGGTAGTTAGGCTTAAAAAACCACAAGAATTTTGAGAATTTGTGTCATTTGATATCCACTCTTGACAATGTTGAAATTTCTCTTTGAACCAATAGTAGCATCCATATGTGACTGTACTTCAATCAATGTTCAATTTACTTTTACAGTTTATGTTTTGGCTCCCAGAGATACCTATATTTTTAGGTCACCTGAGACGAAGTCTCAAGTGACCTATTCTAATCGCCTTTTGTCCGTCATCATCCGTCGTGCGTCGTAAACAATTTACATTTTCGACTTCTTCTCCAAAACTGCTGAGGCAATTTCAATGAAATTTTGTACAAACCTTCTAGGGCATAAGGCCAATCAAAATTGTGAATTATATGGTCCCCACCCCCCAGTGGGCTGTGGGAGGGGCCAAAAGGGGTAAAATTGTCTATAATTTCAAAAATCTTCTTCTCCACTCACAGATGTGGTGGAACCAAATACTCTTCATAGATAGAAAGGTCTTAAGGTCCTTTATAAATTTTGTGAATTATATGACTCTGGGTCTCACGTTTCCCCCTGGGGAGGAGGTCAAGTTTACTATAGTTTATATCGGGAAATTACATTTATGAGCATTTTTGGCTCAATTTTCATTGGAAATGTGTCAAACTTGTTTAGAATTATTAGTCTGAATAGCATTTTAATATCATATCCATATTGGTCCTGGCCGACCCCCTGGGGCAGAGGGGCGCGGCCAAAAGGGGCAAAAAGGCTAAAACTTAAAAATCGTCATCTAAAATTCTGGAAATGGTAGAATCAAATACTCTCTTGGAAAGGTCTTAAGGTGTTTTTTATAAAAATTGTGAATTATATGACCCTGGGGTCTCACGTTTCCCCTTGGGGAAGGGGTCAAGTTTACTTAAGTTTATATATGAAAAACATAGTTATGAACATTATTTGCTCAATTTTCATAGGAAATGAGTCAAACTTGATAAGAATTATTAGCTTGAGATATAGTTTTATAACATCCATGTCAGTCCTCGCTGACTCTCTGGGGGACCAGAGGGTCAAAATGACTTAAAATTTAAAGTTCATAGGTTTGATGGAAGCAAATACTCTTGATAGATTAAAAAGTGAAATTTATAAAATCACTGACCGACGTCAAGGGCCAGTATATTAGTGTTTATATGTCTTTGTTTCATTCTAAACAAACTCAGGTGACTGTTTAGGCCCATGGGCCTCTTGTTTTTTTTTTTTAGTAAAGTTAAAAAAATTTTCTCTTTCTTAACCAAGAATTAAGTTTGTTATCATTAGTTTTCTGTATATTGTAGAAATGTGAGATGTTGATACAGATGTTAATCCAATAAACAGATTAATAGTAACCAGAAGTTAACCAGAAGTCAAAGTGTGTTAGATATAGAATACTTTGTCATCAGATTGTGCAGGAGTTTTGTAGGCAAATTCATAAAACTCAACATTTTGAGGTTTTAAAAAAATATTTTCTTTAGAAAAAAAATCTATGCGTTAGGTATACTTTATTAAATGCATCTGATTTTATTCATTTTCCTGTGCACCTTTGCATAATACTCGTACTTACTTTAGACAAGAGATAGTGTCAGGTGTGGATATAGGTGGCTGACCAAGCACATCAACCATATCGTCACAGAAAGTAAGTGGTGATCTTAATTAAACCCTCTATGTTTTTATCACAATAGTTTAATGACCAATAAATTAACTTTATATATGGGGACCAAGTATTGAACATTCATGACAACTTATATATAGGAAGTCTAGATTTTTTGATAAGTTAAGAACCAAGCATTAATAAGTTGTAAAAAGTTGAAATTATTTTGCTGAGTTTTACACTTAGCCTCAAATTTCTCCATATTTTGTTGCTAGGTACCTGCAATACTGTGGAAACTAATGAATCTAAGCATCATACAGATTGACTGATTTACTGGTATGTCTTATTGAAATAATGTATTTAATGGAAATTTTTTTAAATTGAAATTTGTTCATTTGCTACTTTTCTGGCTGTTTCTTCTTCCTATTTAAACTGGCAATCTGAAATTAAAGTATATCTCCATGTTTTTGGTAATATTGACATATCAATGTACATGTACCAATTCCTGTATCAAGCTTGGAACTCCACCATTGATATACTGTTTAACAGGAAATATTTGTGTTCACTTTTGTTCGTGGTTTGGAGCATCACAGTGTACTGTAAGTAGAAGTTATTGTGGTTGACTTAGCACAAGATGTTACGATCACATTTACATTCAAGTCAACAATAGATAACGCTCTACTGAGGACTCTGAGGGAGATTAGCCCTCGGCTAAATCAGATTTCTATCCTTGGTATATTAAGTTTATTATTATCATGCTATATCCACAACCAGGTTTTTAACGAGGAATATTTCATGGTCGTGTGCCCTTTAATTGTAATGAGAGAAAATACTGAAACATCTGAAAGTAGAATATAACAAAAACTCTTAAAGAAGCAAACGCTATCATGCATTTCCAGTATTTAAATTTTTGAAGAAATAAGTATGAATTGTTTTTATTGTATGTTTTTAAACTGTATGATGATGTGAGGCAGTATTAGATATTGAGATTTTGAACTGTCTCATTAATTAAGTCAATTTTTACACATTGTGTATAATGTTTATTGTGAGATGGCGGCCACGCCCCTCAACAACACTGGCGTTTCTGTTCTCATTTAGTGCAATGGTCTTCTTGGTGGTGTGTGCAATATATATATTGGAGTGCTTCTTTGGTCAAAAACACAAAATATATTTTGCAGACAATTATAATGCAGCAAAAAAGTACCAATTAATATTTGTTTTTATGAACATCTGAATATATTTGTTATATAGACAGTACATGTTAAATAAAATATTACAAACACAAGTTTTTGAATTTTTGACTCATTTTAAGAATGGCACAAACGCAGTATTATCTTCAAATGTCCATGATGAAGAATTGTGTCATGAAAAGTCTATAATCATTACCAGAAGAAACCTCAAATGGAAGTTCCACAACTCTGAACGAGTGGTTTAGATGATTCAACGAATAACCACTAGTCTAGTTTGAGGCAGTGTAGTGGTTAAGGTCTATTCTACAAGCTTTTCCATACAAAACCCCACTTGGAAGTTTCATTCTCTTCTTTACCTGAGGATAGTGAATACTGATAGAGTCGTTAAGATGTTGTGACATACATTGTATTACCACAAACCCTCCAACCCTGGGTTTGCTAGTTTGAGTCCCAGAGGGAACACTGGTAGGTAGTTTTTCTCCCGGTACACTTCCTTATATGACCCTGATTGTTAAAAGGACATTAATCAAACCAAGCCTTGACTCCTGGGGTTCCAGTTGGAATCACATGTGGGTCGGTTTCCAGGTACTGATCGTAAATAGATGGTTTTTCTGAGGATGCTCCGACTCCAACGCACCCCCCACCCCCCACTTCCAATCTCCAAAACGTAGCACTTCCTTAAATGACCCTTAATGTTTTAAAGATGGAAAACAAAGCAAACCAGCCTACCTGGAGCAATATGTAAAGCTTGACATGATGAGAAATGGACTGGTCAGTGCTGATAGGTTGTTATACATTTCATTGGGTCACCAACTACGTACATTGAGCACAGTTGATGTTTATAGGGTTATGAACAAGACAAAGCCTTTTTGTGAATTTGCCAGAATCCTCCATTCCAGGCGTAAATCGCAAGGACGTTTATTGACCCCCTGGGTACATAGACTACATTTGCTGCAGATTTGTTTAGAGAAACGATATAGGATAAAAACATTCAAACAAAAAAGATGACTGTGCTCATATAAACATGTGGCGTATATTCCAACAGTTGTTGATTGGACAAAATTTCCACCTCAATGCATGGAAAAACCAATCATATTAGTAAGGAGTGATACATTATATTGCAGCAAATGTGACCTATATATACCCAGGGATCAATAAATGTCTGGAACTGAGGAAAAACATAACATCAAGATACACAAAAACAATTTATTTATTCCAACTTTAAAATTAGATTGCAGTAGGTACATAAAACTTCTCACAAAAAAAAAAAATGTTACAAATAACAACAACATTGATTACTATTAAAACAAAATAAAATGTCAACTTGAAATGAGCTTTAAACATTGAGTAGGTAATTGGATTACACTTTAACTAAATATGGACAATATGTTTCACTTAATCTGACCACTTAGGTCTCCATACACAGTCAAGTTCATAGAAATAATTACTTGACTAGAATCAATAAAATTGTCGTCCAGCAAAGATGAAATTCTACACCCCCCCCCCTCCCCCCCGGTTAGGCCTAGCATCTAACTCAAGTAAACATTTGCCATTAAACTGAACCCTGATCTACAGAAGTGAAAAGTCATTCCGGGGACTTCAAACTCTCAGCAGATTAGTAATGACCTGTCTGTAGTCCATACATCATATCCTGTACACTAACTACCAATGCATAACAACGTTTTCAACCATCTAATTTCGAGATTTAGAGTAATACGGTTCTTCTATAACTATGTTCATGGCATTTTCACAACGAATTAATGTTTGTAGTTACTTATTGCTCACGACATGCACAAAATTTAATTGTACACCAACATAAGTTTACAGATACCCGATGTCGCGGATGATGCAGTGAAGATTTAACATTACACTGATTTTCTATGTTACATATGTTTCTAAATAACATAGCCATTTCATATTTCGGATATATCTTAATTTTAAATATCAATAAATACATTTTCCTATATCTGAATACAAATTTAAATATATTTCTATTTTGCTCTTTGTTATGACCTTTTCCTTTCGGTCCACTAGGTCTGTTCTGCTTTTCATTGAAGAGGCTGTTTTGGCTGTAAACATAAAAGCAATCAAATTAGTAAAATACCAGACACTGCACAAAAACAACATTGTGTAGTGTTGAACAATATTTAATTAGAAAATGGAAAATACTTTTCTATTCAAATGGTATTTTAGTTGATATTTCCTGAAGAATCTCGGCACCAAACAAGTCATCACCACTCTACCATAACAAGATTTCAATTGTCCAAAAATCTAAAAAAATAAAAAATTTTAAATCGATACAAATGCTAACTCACCACAGTGGCAGGTTGAGTCCTTGGGGAATGTCTAGAACTGCCAAACTCATGGGATATTTTCTCAAAAAGGAACTTGGCAGTTCGTAGTATTGCTGCATGAAGTACGTATTGAAGAATCACAGCTCCGAAACCTTTGTAAAGTCCTGAAAACCCTTCCTCTATCACAATATCACGAAAACAGTCTACCACTCCATTGTAGCGAGTACTGATGGGAATGACGTCCATTCCAGTATCGGTATTGTCTATAATGGTTCTCGTGCCCTGTAGGTATAACCTATGTACTACAGTCTCTAACGGATACGTCATCATGTCCGCCAACACATTTCCTGTAAAGCTAGCAAGCATTTCTGTAAAGAAATTTTCGTACATCTTCTTGGCAATCGTGTGACCATCCACCGGTGAAGAGTTAGCCTGAAGAACAAATCAACAGAGGTCGTCAAAAGGATAAATCAACAGAGGTTGTCAAGAGGTCATAAATTAACAGAGGTCATCAAGAGAACAAAATCAACAGAGGTCATCAAAAGGTCTAATATCAACAGGTCATCAAGAGGACAAATCAACAGGTCATCAAGAGGACAAATCAACAGGTCATCAACAGGGCAAATCAACAGAGGTCGTCAAAAGGACAAAGGTCATCAAGAGGACAAATCAACAGGTCATCAAGAGGACAAATCAACAGGTCATCAACAGGACAAATCAACAGGTCATCAAGAGGACAAATCAACAGGTCATCAAGAGGACAAATCAACAGGTCATCAAGAGACAAATCGACAGGTCATCAAGAGGACAAATCAACAGGTCATCAACAGGACAAATCAACAGGTCATCAAGAGGACAAATTGACAGGTCATCAAGAGGACAAATCGACAGGTCATCAAGAGGACAAATCAACAGGTCATCAAGAGGACAAATCAACAGAGTTCGTCAAAAGGACAAAGGTCGTCAAGAGGACAAATCAACAGGTCATCAATGGGACAAAATAGCAAGTCATCAAGAGGACAAATCAACAGGTCATCAAGAGGACAAAGGTCGTCAAGAGGACAAATCAACAGGTCATCAAGAGGACAAATCAACAGGTCATCAAGAAGACAAATCAACAGGTCATCAAGAGGACAAAGGTCGTCAAGAGGACAAATCAACAGGTCATCAAGAGGACAAATCAACAGGTCATCAAGAGGACAAATCAACAGAGTTCGTCAAAAGGACAAAGGTCGTCAAAAGGACAAATCGACAGGTCATCAAGAGGACAAATAAACAGGTCATCAAGAGGACAAAGGTCGTCAAGAGGACAAATCAACAGGTCATCAAGAGGACAAATCAACAGAGGTCGTCAAAAGGACAAAGGTCGTCAAAAGGACAAATCAACAGGTCATCAAGAGGACAAATCAACAGGTCATCAAGAGGACAAATTGACAGGTCATCAAGAGGACAAATCAACAGGTTATCAAGAGGACAAATCAACAGGTCATCAAGAGGACAAATTGACAGGTCATCAAGAGGACAAATCAACAGGTCATCAAGAGGACAAATCAACAGATCATCAAGAGGACAAATCAACAGGTCATCAAGAGGACAAATCAACAGGTCATCAAGAGGACAAATCAACAGGTCATCAAGAGGACAAATCAACAGGTCATCAAGAGGACAAATCAACAGGTCATCAAGAGGACAAATCAACAGGTCATCAAGAGGACAAATCAACAGGTCATCAAGAGGACAAATCAACAGGTCATCAAGAGGACAAATCAACAGGTCATCAAGAGGACAAATCAACAGGTCATCAAGAGGACAAATCAACAGGTCATCAAGAGGACAAATCAACAGGTCATCAAGAGGACAAATCAACAGGTCATCAAGAGGACAAATCAACAGGTCATCAAGAGGACAAATCAACAGGTCATCAAGAGGACAAATCAACAGGTCATCAAGAGGACAAATCAACAGGTCATCAAGAGGACAAATCAACAGGTCATCAAGAGGACAAATCAACAGGTCATCAAGAGGACAAATCAACAGGTCATCAAGAGGACAAATCAACAGGTCATCAAGAGGACAAATCAACAGGTCATCAAGAGGACAAATCAACAGGTCATCAAGAGGACAAATCAACAGGTCATCAAGAGGACAAATCAACAGGTCATCAAGAGGACAAATCAACAGGTCATCAAGAGGACAAATCAACAGGTCATCAAGAGGACAAATCAACAGGTCATCAACAGGACAAATCAACAGGTCATCAAGAGGACAAATCAACAGGTCATCAAGAGGACAAATCAACAGGTCATCAAGAGGACAAATCAACAGGTCATCAACAGGACAAATCAACAGGTCATCAAGAGGACAAATCAACAGGACAAATCAACAGGTCATCAACAGGACAAATCAACAGGTCATCAACAGGGCAAATCAACAGGACATCAACAGGACAAATCAACAGGTCATCAAGAGGACAAATCAACAGGTCATCAACAGGACAAATCAACAGGTCATCAACAGGACAAATCAACAGGTAATCAAGAGGACAAATCAACAGGTCATCAACAAGACAAATCAACAGGTCATCAACAGGACAAATCAACAGGTCATCAAGAGGACAAATCAACAGGTCATCAACAGGACAAATCAACAGGTCATCAACAGGACAAATCAACAGGTCATCAAGAGGACAAATCAACAGGTCATCAACAGGACAAATCAACAAGGACAAATCAACAGGTCATCAAGAGGACAAATCAACAGATGTCATCAAGAGGACAAATCAACAGGTCATCAAGAGGACAAATCAACAGGTCATCAAGAGGACAAATCAACAGGTCATCAAGAGGACAAATCAACAGGTCATCAAGAGGACAAATCAACAGGTCATCAAGAGGACAAATCAACAGGTCATCAAGAGGACAAATCAACAAGGACAAATCAACAGGTCATCAAGAGGACAAATCAACAGATCATCAAGAGGAAAAATCAACATGTCATCAAGAGGACAAATCAACAGAGGTCGTCAAAAGGACAAAGGTCGTCAAGAGGACAAATAGACAGGTCACCAAGAGGTCATAATGTGAGTGTCATTAAAACTTCTGAGGGGCAGATCAGATGTTTAACAAGTTATTTTAAGTGATGGATGCAGCTCAAGAAAAAACTACTAGACAAATGACATTATACTATTCACATGGCATAGAAGATAAGCCAAAGTATTACCCTGGTTTTAGCGACAAAGTGAGAACAAAATTTCAAAATATTCACCACATATTCATCCATCCAAAGTCCTTTTAAGGAGCAAATAAGTAGTAACATGATACAAACTATCCTCGATTACCTGACACATGTTTTCATTAATAGCTTAGGTATAAAGTTAGAATACAGGGCAAATTAGGCTACTTTTTTTGCACATTCCCATTCAAGTTTTAAAGGCAAATTTAACTGCTGGAGAAAGCATCCTACATTTCCTGCACTATCCCTCCAGTAAAGTTCTAAGGGAGTTACATTACAAATTACCCTTGATTCTTGCTCCTCCAGTTTGATGGTTGAGATGACTGTGTACTTGGCTAGTTGTGTGATGGTATAGGAAGCGATCCCGAGGACGGCGGTGGGTAGGACAAGTTTCCAGACGGGAAGGAGATGAGTAGTTTGTGGGGTCCACCAACCCATCACACGGGCAACTCCTTCTTTTAGACAGTCAAACGTTCCAGGCCGTTCACTGGACACATCAGCCTACAAAACAGAATGGTATGCAGACCTCGAGTTGGGAATTCACAAAGATACTACACTAATTAGGTACCACATCTCCTAAGGAATAAAGTTTTACTGCCTTATGCAGGTAAATACACATTTGTGAAATTACCCCTTCAAAAGAATATGGCTGATATTAAATTATATATTTTGACATTTTTTTCAGAGTAAAGAAGTAAGGAAATTTGATGAAGAACTGAAATCAAACACATAATGATAAATACTAATTTGAGGTATTATTCCGATTTCTCTACTGTACTTTAGTAGTTGTTTTGTTTACTATTTATTACCACTGATTGAGACAGGTGTAGACGTACCTGTACTGTTTCAGACTGATTGAGACAGGTGTGGACGTACCTGTACTGTTTCAGACTGATTGAGACAGGTGTGGACGTACCTGTACTGTTTCAGACAGATTGAGACAGGTGTGGACGTACCTGGACTGTTTTTACTATTTATTACCAATGATTGAGACAGGTGTGGACGTACCTGTACTGTTTTTACTATTTATTACCACTGATTGAGACAGGTGTAGACGTACCTGTACTGTTTTTACTATTTATTACCACTGATTGAGACAGGTGTGGACGTACCTGTACTGTTTTTACTATTTATTACCACTGATTGAGACAGGTGTGGACGTACCTGTACTGTTTTTACTATTTATTACCACTGATTGAGACAGGTGTGGACGTACCTGTACTGTTTTTACTATTTATTACCACTGATTGAGACAGGTGTGGACGTACCTGTACTGT
>SAYR01067902.1:26685-50972 GCA_004382745.1 Argopecten irradians irradians | reverse complement strand
ACACATCATCAGAACACAGACAGGTAACACATCATACGAACTACAGACGGTAAACACATCATCAGAACTACAGACAGGTAACACATCATCTTCAAACTACAGACAGGTACCATCATCTCAACTACGACAGGTTGACTCATCATCTCAACTACAGACAGGTAACCTCATCTCAAACTACAGACAGGTAACACATCATCTTCAACTACAGACAGGTAACAACATCATCTCAAACTAATGACAAGGTAACACATCATCTCAAACTACTGAACAGGTAACACATCATCTCAACTACAGACAGGTAACACATCATCTAAACTACAAACAGGTAACACATCATCTACACTACAGACAGGTAACACATCATCTACACTACAGACAGGTAACACATCATCTACACTACAGACAGGTAACACATCATCTAAACTACAAACAGGTTACACATCATCTACACTACAGACAGGTAACACATCATCTACACTACAGACAGGTAACACATCATCTACACTACAGACAGGTAACACATCATCTACACTACAGACAGGTAACACATCATCTACACTACAGACAGGTAACACATCATCTAAACTACAAACAGGTAACACATCATCTACACTACAGACAGGTAACACATTATCAGAACTACAGACAGGTAACACATCATCTCAATACGACAGTAAACATCATCTCAACTACAGAACAGGTAACACATCATCTCAACTACAGACTAGCTAACACAATTATCAGAACTACTGACAGGTAACACATCTCTACACTACAGACAGGTAACACATCATCTACACTACAGACAGGTAACACATCATCTACACTACAGACAGGTAACACATCATCTACACTACAGAAGGTTAACACCATCATCTACACTACAGACAGGTAACACATCATCTACACTACAGACAGTACACATTATCTAACTACAACACAGGTTACACAATATACACTACAGACAGGTAACACATCATCTACACTACAGACAGGTAACACATCATCTACACTACAGACAGGTAACACATCATCTACACTACAGACAGGTAACACATCATCTACACTACAGACAGGTAACACATCATCTAAACTACAAACAGGTAACACATCATCTACACTACAGACAGGTAACCATTATCAGAACTACAGACAGGTAACACATCATCTCAACTACAGACAGGTAACCAATCATCTCAAACTACAGACAGGTAAACACATCATCTCACTACAGACAGTACACATTATCAGAATACTGACAGGTAACACATCATCTACACTACAGACAGGTAACAACATCATCTACACTACAGACAGTACACATCATCTACACTACAGACAGGTACACATCATCTACACTACAGACAGGTAACACATCATTCTACACTACAGACAGGTAACACATCAACAACTACAGACAGGTAACACATCATCAACAGCAGACGGTACACATCAAACAACAGACAGGTAAACAATCATCTCAACATAGCAGACAGGTAACACAATCATCTAAACTACAAACAGGTAACACATCTACACTACAGACAGGTAACACATCTTACAACTACAGACAGGTAACACATCATCTACACTACAGACAGGTAACACATCATCCCCAACTACAGACAGGTAACACATCATCTCACTACAGAACAGGGTAACACATCATCTCAACTACAGACAGTAACACATCAAACTACACTACAGACAGGTAACACATCATCTAAACTACAAACAGGTAACACATTAATCAGAACTACCAGACAGGTACACATTATCGAACTACAGACAGGATAACACATCATATCTCAAAACTAACAGACAGGTTACCACATCATCTACACTACAGACAGGTAAACACATCATCTTCAACTACAGACCAGGTAACACATCATCTCAACTACAGAACAGGTTAACACATCATCTCAAACTACAGACAGGTAACACATTATCAGAACTACTGACAGGTAACACTTATCAAGAACTAACAGACAGGTAACACATCATCTCAAACTACAGACAGGTTACACATCATTACACTACAGACAGTAACACATCATCTACAACTAACAGACAGGTAACACATCTCAAACTACAGACAGGTAACACATCATCTAACTAACAGACAGGTAAACACATCATCTACACTACAGACAGGTAACACATCATCTACACTACAGAACAGTAACACCCATCTAGCGTACACATTAATCCAGAACTACAGACAGTAACACATATCATCTCAACTAGCAGACAGGTAACACATCATCTACACTACAGACAGGTAACACATCATCTCAAACTACAGACAGATAACACCATCATCTCAACTACACAGACAGAGTAACACATCTATCTACTACAGACAGGTAAACACATCTACACTACTACAGAACAGGTAACACAAATCATCTCAACTACAGGACATTAACACATCATCTACACTACAGAGCAGTGTTACAACATCATCTCAAACATAGCAGACAGGTAACACATCATCTACACTAACAGACAGGTAACACATCATCTACACTACAGGGACACGAGTAACACAATCATCTACACTAACAGACTACACATCATCTACACACAGACAAAGGTAACACATCATCTCAACTACAAGACAGGTAACACATCAATCTAAACTACAAAAACAGGTAAACACATCATCTACACTACAGAACAGGTAACACAAATCATCTAACTAACAGACAGGTAACACATCATCTACACTACAGACAGGTAAATCATCTACAACTACAGAACAGGTAACAACATCATCTAAACTAGACAGGTAACTCATCATCTCAACTACAGACAGGTACAACTACAGACAGGTAACAACTACAGACAGTAACTATCATCCTCAACTACAGACAGGTAACAACTACAGACAGGTAACACATCATCTACACTACAGACAGGTAACACATCATCTAAACTACAGACAGGTAACACATCATCTCAACTACAGACAGGTAACAACTACAGACAGGAAACAACTACAGACAGGTAACAACTACAGACAGGTAACAACTACAGACAGGTAACAACTACAGACAGGTAACAACTACAGACAGGTAACACATCATCTCAACTACAGACAGGTAACAACTACAGACAGGTAACTCATCATCTCAACTACAGACAGGTAACAACTACAGACAGGTAACACATCATCTACACTACAGACAGGTAACACATCATCTACACTACAGACAGGTAACACATCATCTAAACTACAGACAGGTAACACATCATCTAACTACAGACAGGTTAACACATCATCCTAAACAAGACAGGTACAACAATCAATCTCAACTACAGACAGGTAACAACTACAGACAGGAAACAACTACAGACAGGTACAACTAACAGACAGGTAACAACTATCAGACAGTACCACTACAGACAGGTAACAACTACAGACAGGTAACTCATCATCTCAACTACAGACAGGTAACAACTACAGACAGGTAACACATCATCTACACTACAGACAGGTAACACATCATCTACAACTACAGACAGGTAACACATCATCTACACTACAGACAGGTAACACATCATCTACACTACAGACAGGTAACACATCATCTACACTACAGACAGGTAACACATCATCTAAACTACAGACAGGTAACTCATCATCTCAACTACAGACAGGTAACAACTACAGAACAGGTAATCAGAAGTAACATCATCTCACTACAGACAGTAACAACTACCAGACAGGTAACACACTACAGACAGGTAACAACTACAGACAGGTACAATCTACAGACAGGTAAACAACTACAGACCAGGTAAACTACATCATCTAACAAACAGAGCAGGTACAACCTACAGACAGGTTAACACATCATCTCACACTACAGACAGGTAGCATCATATCTACACTACAGACAGGTAACACATCATCTACACTACAGACAGGTAACACATCATCTACACTACAGACAGGTAACACATCATCTACACTACAGACAGGTAACACATCATCTAAACTACAGACAGGTAACTCATCATCTCAACTACAGACAGGTAACAACTACAGACAGGTAACAACTACAGACAGGTAACTCATCATCTCAACTACAGACAGGTAACAACTACAGACAGGTAACACATCATCTACACTACAGACAGGTAACACATCATCTAAACTACAGACAGGTAACATCATCTCTCAACTACAGACAGGTAACAACTACAGACAGGTAACACATCATCTACACTACAGACAGGTAACACATCATCTAAACTACAGACAGGTAACACATCATCTACACTACAGACAGGTAACACATCATCTACACTACAGACAGGTAACACATCATCTAAACTACAGACAGGTAATACATCATCTCAACTACAGACAGGTAACAACTACAGACAGGTAACAACTACAGACAGTTAACAACTACAGACAGGAAACAACTACAGACAGGTAACAACTACAGACAGGTAACAACTACAGACAGGTAACAACTACAGACAGGTAACACATCATCTAAACTACAGACAGGTAACACATCATCAGAACTACAGACAGGTAACACATCATCTAAACTACAGACAGGTAACACATCATCAGAACTACAGACAGGTAACACATCATCTAAACTACAGACAGGTAATACATCATCTCAACTACAGACAGGTAACAACTACAGACAGGTAACAACTACAGACAGGTAACAACTACAGACAGGTAACAACTAACACAGAACAGGTAACAAACTACAGACAGGGTAACAACTACAGACAGGTAACAACTACAGACAGGTAACAACTACAGACAGGTAACAACTACAGACAGGTAACAACTACAGACAGGTAACACATCATCTAAACTACAGACAGGTAACACATCATCTAAACTACAGACAGGTAACTCATCATCTCAACTACAGACAGGTAACAACTACAGACAGGTAACACATCATCTACACTACAGACAGGTAACACATCATCTAAAACTAACAGACAGGTAACACATCATCTACACTACAGACAGGTAACACATCATCTACACTACAGACAGGTAACAACATCATCCTAAACTACAGACAGGTAATACATCAATCTCAACTACAGACATAACAACTAGAGTACATGAAACTACAGAGCTACAGACAGGTAACACACATACAGACAGGTAACTCATCATCTCAACTACAGACAGGTAACACATCATCTAAACTACAGACAGGTAACACATCATCTACACTACAGACAGGTAACACATCATCTACACTACAGACAGGTAACACATCATCTAAACTACAGACAGGTAACACATCATCTACAACTACAGACAGGTAACAACTACAGACAGGTAACAACTACAGACAGGTAACAACTACAGACAGGTAACAACTACAGACAGGTAACAACTACAGACAGGTAACAACTACAGACAGGTAACAACTACAGACAGGTAACTCATCATCTCAACTACAGACAGGTAACAACTACAGACAGGTAACACATCATCTAAACTACAAACAGGTAACACATCATCTACACTACAAACAGGTAACAACTACAGACAGGTAACATATCATCTCAACTACAGACAAGTTACACATTATCTCAACTACAGACAGGTAACACATCATCTACCAACTAGACAGGTAACACATCATCTAAACTACAAACAAGGTACAATCATCTACACTACAGAACAGGTAACAACTCATCTAAATACTACAAACAGGTTACACATCATCTAACTACAGAACATGGTAACACATCATCTGGAACTACAGACCAAGGTAACACATCATCTAAACTACAGAACAGGTAACACCATCATCTCAACTACAGAAGGTAACACATCATCTACACTACAAGACAGGTAACACATCATCTACACTACAGACAGGTAACACATCATCTACACTACAGACAGGTAACACATCATCTACACTACAGACAGGTAACAAATTGTTTGTATCATGATATTAACAAATTTACCACAGAAACAATTTTAAACATCTTCAATACTGAAAAAACTGAATAAGTAACAAACTTGACATTGTAGTCTAGACCGAACAATAGTAATAAAGTTTATCTTCTTCTAGTCTTTACTATCAGTATTGAAAATTTCACCTTGTAGACTTAACAAGTCACTTTGACATTGTAGACATGTACATACAAATAGACATACAATTCAATACAGAAACAAACCTGACATTGCCTGCGTAGAACTATGCATGGATGCGAGAGGATGTGTTCTGCAAACACACTACTGTAAAATAAAAGAAACGTGGTGCATGGTAGTGATTCTTTTGAACATAAATCATATACAATATACTTAACATCTGCATGGCCGATGTGATTCTGCATTCAGTTTATTACAGTCCAACTACTGAGCATAATCTCTAAAAAAAAGTTATTGAATAATGGTATCCTTTCAACTTCAGACTTTTCTCAGTCTTCAATCACGTACCTCACCCTATGTAGACAGTAACAACTAACCTTGATAGTCCTATGGCCCATCCAGCAAATGTCTGAATTTGTTCTGAAATAAAATAATTTAATGAAATTACATAACTATTTCTCTGAAAGCTTATATGGTTCAATTGCACATAATGTACTTTCTTTTGAAAATGTATGGGGAAAGGAAATTTTTAGTTTTTATTCCACAATATTACATTTTATTTTATCTTAGTTAATGATATAGCAAGATTGGACTAACTGGGCCAATCAATCATCAGTGACCAGGTAAATCAATCGGAAGAGCATCCAACTAGTGTTCAGCTCAGATCCAATGGCAAGGTTCGAATCCAGGTCTGGCTGCTTTATTTTCTTCTCTCCTGTTATAAATTTAGCACCCAAAACAACTACCCATGTGGGTTCACAAGTAATCAAAGCGTCTAGTATATCTAGACCACCCATGTGTCCAAACAGTATTCAAGGTCTGGTAATATCTAAGGACACCCATGTAGTCACAGTAACAACAGGCCTGGTAATACTCAAGGACACCCATGTGGTCACAGTATCAAAAGGTCTGGTATAATTACGACACCCTCATGTGGTCACAGTATCAAGGTCTGGTATATCTCGGACACCCATGTGGTCACAGTATCAAGGCTGGTAATATGCTAAAGTTACGGACAACCCATGTGTCACAGTATACAAAAGAGGCGGGGCGCCTGGTATATCTAGGACACCCATCGTGGTCACAGTATCAAGTGCCTGGTATGTATACGACAGCCATGTGGTCACAGTATCAAGGCCTGGGTATATCTAGGACACCTCATTGTGGTCACAGTATTACAGATCTGGTATGTCAAGGACACCCATGTGGTCAAGTATCAAGGTCCTGGTATGCTCTAGGACACCCATGGATGAGCGTATCAAAGCTGGGATGTCCTAGGACACCTAAATGTGGCAGCAGTATCAAGGCCTTGTAATCTAGGAAGCACCCAATTGGTCGGCATTCAGCTAAGGTATATCTACGGTCAATAATGCGACCCCATCGTGGTCACAATATCAAAGTCTGGGTATGTCTAGGACACCGCAGGGTGGTCACAAGTATCCAAGGCCTGGTATATCTACGGATACCCATGGGTCACAGTTCAAGGTCTGGGTAATGTTCTAGGAACACCCATGTGGTCACAGTATCAAGCGTCTGGTATAGTCTAGGACAACCCCAATGTGGTCACAGTATCAATGGCCTGGTAATGTCTAGGACATTCCCATAGTGGTCCACAGTATAGATGAGCGCTGGGTATATCGGATAACACCCAAGTGGTCATAGTATCAAGGCCTGGTATATCTAGGACACCCATGTGGTCACAGTAATCAAGGCCTGGTACTAATCTAGCGACACGCGCATCATTGGTCACATGTTATCAAAGGCCTGGTATGTCTATGGGACACCACTATCGATTACATAGTCTGTGAGGCTACGCATGCCCAGAACAGGAAGCCTGGTATTTAAGGGAGACACGCATTGATGGTCACAGAGTATCAAGGCCTGGTAAATGTCTAGGACCACCCTGTTGGTGCACAGCTATCGGAAGGCCTGGTAATGTACTAGGACAACCCGTGTGGTCACAGTATCAAGGTCTGGTAATGTCTAGGACACCATGTGGTCATACACAAGGACAGAGTATCAAGAGACAGTATGCGTGGTGGGTTATTAACCCTAGGAACACCATGTGGTCACAGAAATCAAGGCCCTTGTATTCGTAAGGACACCCATGTGGTCACAGTATCAAGTGCCTGGTATATCCTAAGGACACCCGATGTGGTTCACAGTATCAAGGCCTGGTAGTCGACATGCTGCTAGGTGGTAGTAAGACCCCATGTGGTCATAAGTATCAGGTCTGGTATGGTCTAGGACACGCCATGTGGCCAACAGTTCAAGGTCTGGTAATGTCTAGGACACCCATGTGGTCACAGTATTCAGGGCCTGGTATATTAACGCGACACCCATCGTGGTCACGGTATCAAGGCCTGGTATATGTTAGGACACCCATAGTGGCCACAGTATGCAAGGTCTGGTATGTCTAGGACCTGTTGTATTCTAGCTGTACATACCTCTCTTTTTTGTTTGATCTACTAGTGTCTCCTCTTTATCTTTCTCCTTCTTACAGTCATGCTGATTAAACACCTGTAGTTCGAAGAAATACCCTTCGCATTTTTCACACATGAACATAGTTTTTTGGTTTTCTGTTTCATTTGGCGCCTCAAATGTTTGCTCTGAAATAGAAAATAAAAACTTGTGGTCTATAAAAATATTTCATTGAAATTAAAAATATAAGTATAAGATTATCGTTAACAACAGGGTACTGATTATTATTATTATCATTATTTTCTACTTTTTTTCGTGTTATATCGTGTAATGATCGAAGGGACAAAGAATTTGAATCCAGTCAGTATTTTTTAATTCAGATATCTGTATTTAAATAGATATATCTTAATTTATTGGTTAAATTAAAATCCAAACAGCTTGCCATATCGTATGTCTTCATACCAGATTTAATATTAATGCTTATCTGACCCAAAATATTTGATATTTTAATTAATAAAATTG
Source organism: Argopecten irradians irradians (assembly GCA_004382745.1). Lineage (NCBI taxonomy): Eukaryota > Metazoa > Mollusca > Bivalvia > Pectinida > Pectinidae > Argopecten > Argopecten irradians. The sequence continues at coordinate 41,920 of SAYR01067902.1, read as the reverse complement.
GCCTAATTTGTAATGGCATATAATTTTATAGCTTTCACGAAATATCATTTAATAATGATTTTAAGACATCTTGACCCATTACAATGAAGATACATAAAATAATTATCAACTTACGTCAGTGAGTATACCAGTATACGTATACCTTTATAATTTACTATTTTACCGATATTTTTTTCATCTGTACATTACACGTGTTCGTCCTAAATTCACCCTATTTTGCTGTTTACCTGGTGTCAGTTCTTGTTTACATGACATAACAACATTACATCGATGCAACGTACCTTTCCTTGCACACTTGTGCTGTAGTGCAGCGTGAATAGTGGCAAAAAACACCCCACACGTACAAATGCTGTTCCGTCTGCACCACCTTTCTGATGGCGCAGCGGGAACATGTTCTGGACAGGTGTTCCATTGTGTTCGATTGATGTACCACCTGTACCGCCTGTACAGAACAGTGAATCAAACGGGCCCTTAGACACCTTATACGTGAACCTTCTTACGCTACATGACCAACTTATAGCTTTCTATTAAATGGATATACGTAGTATTGTTCAAACCTTTTATTTCAAGGTTTGATAAATGTTTAAAAGACTAAATAAATTAAAAAATATATTTTTCATTTTACTGACGGAATAAAACATGTGCAGTGTTACACAAGCCCTTGTGTTCACATGGATGTAATAATTGCAGCGACAAATGTATTTCCTTCTTTTTTTCACGTTAAAGTGACAAGCGTTGATGTGACAGACTCGACTAGGGATTTTCTAATTACTTCTACAAGGGTTTTCCCAACACATTCACATATATGTATTACTGTTAACGGTTGCTGTTAAACCACGGGAAACCCACGGAAAAACAGCAAATACACACCTTTTAAATTTTTGAACAAATAAGGAGATTTTATTTTTTTATTTAACAAGTACATTTTACTAGAAAGAATGGTTATCTTAACCGATATCTGAACCTGGCTGTTGATAAGACTTTAATTTAATGCAACAAACAAATCTTAATAAATATATTTTTGATCAGACGTTAATTTAACAAACATCAGATGACATTTCGACCTTAACACAGTCCTTTTTTATCATTATATGTAGAGTCTCTCAAGAAAACTCGGCATTTGACAACCCCAATTAATTAAATCAATTTGGCATTGGGTGTGACAATGAGCAGGAATTAAAGAATTTCTACTGGAATAATTCCAGTATTCAGGGTAGCTAAGTGTATATTATTGTACTGTCGAAAACTAGTCTTCTGGAAACTAATCAATAACACCGCGATTATGCCCTTGTTATTCATTTAACAATTACATGCAGTGACGGCTTTAAGGTCATTCAGCACCGTCCAGGTTGCTCCTTCAAAGTCGCCGTTATTTTGTCTATCATTGTTACATGTGTCTATCATGTCCTATTAAGTAAATATAATTATTGTCAGTGTTCATGGCGTCGTGATCATTTCTGGCGTGAATTCTGTTTTGAAGAAAATTGGTTTAAAGGTTACTTAGTGGAAAATATTTTAAACGCGTTGTATGCATGTCCACTTAAAGGAATGCATGCGATTTTATGTTTTATATAACGTAAAAATATTTCTTGTGTTAACCAGGTATGTCCATCCTTGTTCTAACGTATAATCTATACTAAATAAAGACATGTACCATTACTTATTCATATACTCATATGAGAGCTCTAAATGTATACGTGTAAATCAATCTTAGTCTTGTACTCGCTAAAATGAGCGTAACATCTTCTTCCTAATGTGTTCCTTGACACCACTCCACATTTGGCCTTCAATGGAGCGCTTGCCACTGTGAGGTAAGTTATCACTCTGTAAATGTCTAGTGCATAGCGCTTAGCATACAAGGAGTAGGACGACTGGTTCGCCCGTTGTCAGTATAATGTAACCGGGCGGGATGCGTTGCTTCGCGTATAAAAGGGCAAAAGTTCCACTAATCAAGAAGACACAACACGAATATACGGCAATCTCATAAGACATCCATCGCTACATAGACTAACTCGCGACCTATACGTTTTGTGTGAGTGGGGGTGTTATTTTCATACGTGAACATAGAGAACAGCCCTCCGCTCAGTCGGTTTTCTCCTTGTCTGTTTAACAATGAGACACTATCAAAACATGACACAACTCTTTCTGTTGAGCAGATCAAATTTTTTTTGGTAACTCTATTTGATCTGAAGGATGATTATAACTTGCGAATCAATATGGAAATAAAACACAAATGTACTTCAGATGAACACCCTAGTTTTTTCACAGTGTCATTTTCTACAAGTTTAAGTCATACAACGTACCACTCTATACAATAACTTGATGATGACATTTGATTAGGTATAACACACTTTTCTTTCACACCTTCCTTCTTACTTTCGAATACACATCACACACACACTAATCCTAAAGACCCATAGCTATATCTTACGGTATATCATTGACTTGGTTTTCCATTATATTTCTTTTTCGAATCAATATTCGTTTGTTTTATATTATTTTTATTTCAATATTTATTAGTGTCTAAAACTCATCACATCCATACGTTAAATTATGTAATGAATCACAGGTGAAATCATTTCTATGCACCGATCCTATGCCATTACAACAAATGTGCTGATTAAAGATTTTTAGATTTCTAAATTCAGACACGTTTATCTATTTGTAAAGAGGGGCATTCATTCATCTTAGATTGACAAAGTCAATATTTAAATCTTTTCTGACAGGTTAAATTTATTCGGATGACGCAATTGAATCGATTTTTAACAATAGTCTTTTCTTGTTATTTAAATAGATCGGTTGTGATATACGAAAGTCTTTAGAGTGTTTACATAAGATATGTATATACACTTTTACTCTGACATAAACAGTGTCATCTCCAGGAAAAAGCACGAACATCTACTAACGAGAGTTGAATTGTTATATAAAAGGTATACTATTTCTTCCGTTTTACAAAATAAAGACTTTCTATAATGACAAAATCAAAGAACGTGTACAGAAGAGATCGTAACTCTTTAAATATACACCACAGGTGTCTTAAGCTAACAATACGTTGCCTCCTGCCAAAAGGAGTACTTATGCTATCAGGTCAATGTATTCATATTAAAACCCTTTCTACCTTGAAGAAACATAAAAGAATACACATGACCTTTAACCGTCTTAATCAGTACTAAGTGACATTGGCTGATATCCGTAAACTAACTGGCCTGAGTAACATATTAATTACGTTAGAGGCCAACTGCCAATGTACTGTCTACCCCCTCTTATACAATGGCTGTTGTCATCCTAGATAATCCAGGTCGTTATCTCGGCTGTCAAGGTCGTTAGTATTGAATGTCACTTTGTTGAATTTGTGTACCTAACTGGAGAAGTTCACTTCACAATTGTACTTAGTATTAGTGACGTTATAAAATATAAATAACAATTGATATGTGCCCACTTACGTTAACGTAGAGAACGGTGTATAAAATTGATGAATATGTTATAGCAAAATATGAATATATGATGCAAATGGCAGTTTAATGTCCCTATAACAATTTACATTTATTTACGAGGATGAACTCAACATGTACTTTATTTTGTAAACTTATTTCCAATGTGCTTTCTGGATGATGTCTTCATTTCGGGTCTTCACTTTTGATCACAATGTAAAATATTGTCAAGTGATTTATTATAATGTATTTATTGCATCAGTGAAGTCTAACATCTCATTAAAACACACCCGTGTATGTTTTACATGGTGTGCCTTAATGAGCATGAACATTCGTGATGTAACGCTCAGTTCAGACGACTAGAAGTAACGTTTTGGTCCTCATTCTTAGATACCACGTATCTCATGTGATCTAGAACGTGTTTTGTGAGTTTAATATTAAAGTGATTGTCACTTTTTATTGGCTTGGCATATTTAAGCACTGAACTGTTTTCAATTGGGATACTGGAGACTGGATGAATTCTGGACAACATTATACAATTATTGAATTTTGGTAGGTTGATAGGAGGAATTGTTAAACATTAGAAAGGTGATATTCCCCGATGCCCCAATAATTGTTTTGTTATATGAAACGATACAATGATACACAATTTGCTACTGCGGATTTTGAAGCAAGGACAGCGCAATGACTAATAAAACAAAAAATCAAGAAAATCTTCATCCACATTTCCTCAGTAGGTACTTTGAGTACTTCTGCTGTACTTCTTCACAATATAACTTTCGAACATTTTGCTACATTTTAAATGTGTTAAAACATCTTTCCTTATCCTACCTCAATGTTGTCTGCCATGTTGGATTTGACTATTGCCCGATAAATGCTCTATTTTGATTGGTCAAAAATGTGGAAGAGAAGGGAATTCCCTGTGTCCATTTACAGCTAGGTTACCGGATTTCCAATGTCAACCTCCGAACAGGTGTTCATCGGTTTCTGGTTGACATTGCATTTTGTCTAGACCTGTCCGATCTGTCTAGATCTATCAGAAAACGGCAAAACTCAGTCATGTAACAAAATATGATGTCTTTCTTCTACAAATAGGGAATAGATGGTTAATATCTTACAATACAATGTTTATTTCTGTGCGAGATTTAAGAAAGCCTAGATGACGAGGTGATGATGAGTCATATCGACTTTCTGTGTAAGGTAAAACTTGTATTGTAAGATACTAACCACTACTGACCGTGTATTCTGTTTATCTTGCAACTATTACTTTATAAACGCAATCAAAGCGTAAGCGAATTGCCGGTTATTCAACTTGATTTTAGTTTGAAATGATTTGCTAAGATTGTTGCGCAGGAAAAGATTCATTCACTCACTAAACCCGAATGAGTATTTTCTCCATTCATCGCATTGGGAAAAATATAAGCTCCTTCTCTCACAGTTTCAGTTATCATGTTTTGTATAGTTAATAGTGTAATATCATTTAAACAGACACGATAATACTCAATAAACATTTGTAAATGCATACATTGTACCTTTGCTATGAGCCAAGAAAAATGATACAGCAATACGGGGATTTTGACATCGTAAAATTGATCTAATTCCGGTGAATGTGACGTCACGTTTTGGCGGGACTTAAAAAGTCATGACGTTACAATCACATGAAGGTTAATGTTCGGGATTAAGTTAGCAAAAGTTCCGTGAGATTTGTGGAACAAATAATATGACTGATAAAGCTCAAGTTTTTTAGCTCGCCTATTCGAAGAATAGTGGGAGCTAATGTTGTCACCCCAGCGTTGGCGTCCCATTTCACGTTAAAGTTTTTGAGCAAGTTTCTGTTTCATCAATTGTTTAAGCTTAAGTCATCATAAATGTTTATGATTTTATTTTCCTAATGTGTATGGATGCTGAACGTGATAATACAACCGATTTGGGGGCCTTTAGGGGGTTTTTGAGTCTGTCAATTTGTCATATTTCCATGTTTAAATAGTAAATACTTGAACATCAACTTCTTCTGAATAGGCGAGCTTTGCTGTTCTCCAACAGCTCTTGTTCCGGCAGTAGTTATCCGTCATTATTTGGGGCGGTTGCAAGATAAAAATAAATGTGTCATTGGGACGTCACAATGATAAGGATGCCAAAACAGTAGCGTTTGGCAGTCATGCACTGAATCATGTCAACTGCGTTTGGTAAGGTCACATAGTTAAATAATGAATATTTGGCCTTTTATAAAGGTCCATTACCCATCCTAAACAAAAATGAAATGTAAAATAATAATACTATAAGAAAATTGATAGCGCTGGCCTAAGATGAGATTACAACTATGTGATATGTGTCATCAGTAAAGATTCATTCTGGCGCAGTAATTGTTACTAATAAGGTGAGGTGATATATTACTTTATGAAAATTAGCATAAATAAATTGCTACTAACTTTTGAAAAAGTGATGAGCCTTAAACATGGAAATAGTTGATATATTGAAATTCTTTTTAACATGTCGTTGTGTCTTCGTGCTGTTGTTTTAGCATATCAATCCACCAGAAAAGGTCATTATAAACATTTAAAAATATAAAAAAAAATGACTCTACAGTGGAAGATGTCGACCAAGCCAAAACATCAAAGATAAGTTCATATAAAAACGCTGACGCAGCAATATCGCCATCAAATTGAAAAACACAAGTGTTTCACGTTTGTTAGGTATAAACGTTTGAGTTTGCTGTATGTGGTTTTTTTTTTAACAGGAAAATATTTATTTCAGAATTACGGCGGCGTATTAGGGCCACAACAAAGTTTTATTTATCTTGTGCGTACAAGTTTTTATCTTGTACGTACAAGTTAGTATCTTGTACGTACAAGTTATTATCTTGTACGTACAAATTATCTTGTACGTACAAGTTATTATCTTGTACGTACAACTTAGTATCTTGTACGTACAAGATAGTATCTTGTACGTATATATCTTGTACGTATAAGTTAGTATCTTGTACGTACAACTTAGTATCTTGTACGTACAACTTAGTATCTTGTACGTACAACTTAGTATCTTGTACGTATAAGTTAGTATCTTGTACTTACAACTTAGTATCTTGTACGTACAACTTAGTATCTTGTACGTACAACTTAGTATCTTGTACGTACAACTTAGTGTCTTGCACGTACAACTTAGTATCTTGTACGTACAACTTAGTATCTTGTACGTACAAGATAGTATAATGTTGAAACTCTTGGTATTAAAGGCTGTGGCTTGTTTACTGTCACAATGGCATCGCAAGAAGCTATACGTATATTACGTAAACTTTGTTTAAGCCAAAGGGAGAAAAGAGTATATGTTGTGGAGTTGTAATGCTGTGATAAGTTTCCGAACACATATATGTAAATGTTTATAACAGAGTATTTACTATGATCATCATTTGGACAATAATTGATGTGTGTATATATGTCTAATAAACACAAAACACAGATGAAATAATTTGTTTTGCTTTTGTTGTCTGTGCAATCAGTAACTCATTCGAATTAGGGCATAATGCCTAGGATTTTTTTCGGAGGCAGTTAATTATTTTCAATACTTCTATTCTGAAGTAAAATAAATCCTCAAACATTTCCAATAATGGCACCATTGTGAAGTATTTAACTTTTATTACTGAAGAAAATTACGAATTTGTGTAATAGATAAAACTTATCATTCATCGGAGATGTATCATATCCATTTTATCACTAAATGTATCTTATCTATAAAACAAGCGACTATACAGTTTTCTCGAAAGGAACTATACAGTGTCAGTTTCAAAAAAATGCAAGTGAGTATACAGTTTCAACTCATAATCCGGCACTTTCAAATTACGATTGTGAAAAAGATATTGCTCTCATTAATATATATTTATATTTTTAATATTGTCAAATAAGTTAATAAACCTGTGATCGTGCTTGAAGCAATGCAAAGTAGACCGACTATCTTTATTTACGAAAAATATCAGGCGGGTGACTCAATTCTGCGGTGATGAACAGCGGTTCAACTCAACTTGTATGTTCAAGATACTAAGTTGTACGTACAAGATACTATCTTGTACGTACAAGATAATATAAGTTGTACGTACAAGATAGTAACTTGTACGTACAAGATAGTAACTTGTACGTACAAGATACGAAGTTGTACGTACAAGATAATAACTTGTACGTACAAGATAGTGTACGTACAAGATACTATCTTGTACGTACAAGATACTAAGTTGTAAGTACAAGATAATAACTTGTACGTACAAGATACTAAGTTGTACGTACAAGATAATGACTTGTACGTACAAGATAATAAGTTGTACGAACAAGATACTAACTTGTACGTTTAAGATACTATCTTTTACGTACAAGATACTAACTTGTACGTACAAGACAAATAAAATTTTGTAGTGGCCCTAATACGCCGCCGTACTGAATCACATATTGTACAACATGTTTATATATAGTATATAAATATAAATGGTGTATGTGTTTTGTTTGTTTTTGTTTATTCTTTTTTTTTTACCTTTGTCTTTATTGTTTTCTGTCTATTTTATCAATTGAACCTAATTGAATTGTCAGTCATGTTACAATGAATGTCAGTTGGACACTTATGTGATGTTTTGATGGACATATATGGGTCATGTCTGCTTTTGTATCAGGATAATTCTGGTACCATAACACATCGTCGATATATCATTGTCTCTCTAAGAACAGGGGCAATTTGGACATATCAAGCACTTGATAATCTCTTCGAATGTCTCGTTGCGGCTGGTATATGTAAATTACACAGGTAGTTTATTTCATTTGCGGTTTTATGTAAACCTAGATAAGTTTAATGGGGTGTTGAGTCATCAGTGTTATCGTTCTTATTGTGTACCTATTGAATCTCACTCACATTTGACATAAGCTATTCAGATGGCTACCGTATACAGTAGTACAGTAGTATAATTGGCGATAGCGATCCGGGTCTCGTGTATCGTTTGTACAGCTAGAAATGTTCAGTTAGCTTACCTCAACTATACACCATACAATAACATGTATTATTTGATTTAAATACATATGCCAATTTAAAATTAGATTTAAATTTTCATAATACTTCAAAATAAGTTAAATGTTAATTATGTCAATTTAATTGTATTTTGTTTTTGAGTGTCACCTAGCAGTACTCTAGGGTTCACGTCTATGTAACTGGTCCATATTGCCGTTTATACATTTTTACTCTCAACAGTGAATACTTTATACAGATATCTTATCAGCATCAACCTGACATTTCAAACAACACGACACTGCAACTATAGATATGATGCATTGAATACACTATCGTAATTACAGGTTTATACCAGTCAGGTCACACAGGTACATTTATTTACGATGGTTGATTTTTCCACGTGTTCTCTGAATACTTAGTGGACGTGATAGGTAAAAACGATATACAAATTTCATAATGTACACCAATGTAGAGAAGATAGAACTGCATTGGTATGTTTACCAATGTTTGTCTCAGTGTTTATGATGTTCTAAAATCCCGTCCTATCTTTTGAATCAAATAGAAATAAGTAAGATAACTGATTGGTGCCGTGTATGCTATCAGTACCATTTGTAGTGTAAAGGGCCGTTTAACAGATCTATTGTGATTAGAAAACACAACAATAACAAACCAATACAACATCCACCCTGCGCCTGGAGACACTACCCCATAACACACACACACACAACATGCTGCATATATTTAACCACCCAATAGAACATACAAAGACTAGTTTGATTTACATAAATATATATCATAATTATGATTACGCCATCGTTACCTTAAGATACAAATGGTACTTTTCACTATTAAAACAGGAGCAGACGATTAAGTATTTTTCTTCAGTTAGAAAAGTTACTTACTTTACACCATAGAAAAGTTTGCTTCAAGTTAAAATTACAAAAAATAATTAAATGCATCCTGAAATAAATCCGTGGTAATATATCCTTTATGGAATTTAGTACTGATTACGCATACACCAAAGGCAAAAATAAATTATTTTCTATTGTGTTTTGTGTTAATTTGGCATATAAACACGTTTAAACACCAATTGTTGTTCAAGTGATTAATATCATTTATGATCTGTCGGCGGTGGAGCATCTTTAAGAAATCATTAACACTATGTATAAACAGTTTTTCAAAGATTAATAACAGATCTATATTTTGTAAAAGACTAGATACAAACCAAAATGGTATTATCATGAATAGTACTCCAGAAGACCAGACACCTCAGGAACCGTTTTTGCTGTCAGCAACACGTGTTGATATAAGTACGTGATTAAGTTTAATATTAGACTTTATTCCACCTCGGACAGAAATGTCCCCAAATGATTGACGGAGAGCTTGACGGAGAGCTGTCATGTGGTGACCCCCTATTACTTTACAGAAGGTCAGTAAATTTTATTATGGTGCAATATGGCAGCTCTCGCCATCGCTTAAAATCAATTTTATTACCGTAAAAATGTATATAACTTTTTTGTGTAATATTAACTTAAATCGTTTAAATATTTCAAATTAAATGCAATGCATTTTTTAGATACGAGTTGTTTCCCCAACGCCAGCTTGAAAGTTGATGACGCGATGAAAGTCAGACGTAACTATTTAAGCGTTTTCTCGATATTGTTTATAAACAAATGGATGGGTTGTTACCACATCAATTCTCACTCTGACATAATTTTTAAATGATTATCTCAGAGAGAATGCAGATATGATCAAGAATATTGCGCTTTAAATTTTGGATGGATGTTTGTGTCACTTTTGTTTGTGATGCTTTCAATATACAGCCGGTCTGGTGTCATATTGAGGTAGGCCTACTGTTCACGAAGGACTGTCGAAATTACTGTTGATTTATGAAATATTCATTTTATACTACAGGTTACTTAAACAGTATATTTGTAGATTCCAGAGAGAAATACATAAATAAGTATGTAGCCTACTGTAGGCCAATTATTTTAAAAACATCGATTGTTTTGTTTTCTTCGTCAACATGATTCAAGTTTGATTTCATATTCGTGACCAATCAAATAGGAAATAAAGACCTATGAAACAAATAGATTGTCCTCGATGCGGTAAATTCGTTATATAGTCAGTTTCGACCCCCTATAAAGCCATAGAAGGTCAGTAAGAAGTAAAGGAGGTTCGGGCTACGCCCTTGCCCCCTTTAAACCTTACTGACCCTCTATGCCTTTATAGGGGGTCAGTAACTGACTATATTACTAATAACATAAGGTAAGCATTGCAATATATGTAAGATGTTCAAGATAGACTATCCCATTAATGTATATCGTCCTTGACTTTTTTCAAGGTTTATGTATATATATAGTAAACGTATTCGATGTTCATTGGATAGTTGTTAGGCGTTACAGAAAATAGCGCCAACATGATTAAGCTTTAGCTTAAATAAGATATATCGAAAAGTGGGAAATAAACACTTACTATTTACGTAAGCAAACAGTACTCTCAAGTATAAACAATTTCCGGTATCAAAGATGGAGCCTAATGGTTTCTCTATCTATATATATCCAACGTCACAAATTGTCCTTGACTCAAAATTGTTAATTATCTACTTCCTAGGGTCACTGATAGCATAGGTGTATTGTGAGACTATATCCATGACACTATTATCATCATCGTCCTCATATACTAGTATAGTTTGTTCGAGATATAAACCTAATTTCAACAGCATTCCTTACCTTTAAGGAATGGAATTCCTCAACTTAAAATAATCCACAAGAAAGCATTACAGAAGCTACTTAACTTAGAACGTTTTCCTTAACCTCTAATACTTTTCTGTAAGAATTTTAAGATATAAGAATCCCTTTATGTGAAGGAATGTTGATGAAATAAGGTCATGATGACATGTAAACGAAAATAAAATATCCATGAGCATGTTCCTAAGGGAATAAATTGTAAAAATAGATGGTGAAACAAGAAAACTTTAAAACTTCTCTGCATTATTAAGCACTGAGGGGATGAAAGACAACCCCGTTATGCATCTGTAGGTACAATGCAAAGTGCCGATGAGGTAAAAGAAGCTTAATGTGCAGGGAGAAATTAGAATGATGGCTTACAGGGTCTTGTACCTCTGGTGAAAATACAGTAGATAACAATTCAAATGAAAACTATAAACATGTTCATTAACCTGATATCTTAAATTTGTTAATAAATGGCAAGTAGATCAATAATTTGACAATTTTAGTGTTTCTATTCATCTCCGATGTTGACACCCAATTAATATGCAATGAGGCGATAACCAGTACATTTGTCAAGTCAATGATTTAGTGTTATCGTAAGGTATCAGAATAATTTCCGTGTTTCTGCTACAAAGAATGGAATATTATTGTTTAATTGGTTAGTTCCTGTTCCAGTTATGGCGTAAGCATTGTCGGCAGAAAAAAGGACCTGTTGCAGATTTATATGAAATAACATTAATCTTTGTGATAGTTATCTGGCAGTTCGACCTTGTTAACAATCAATACTCGAAGTGTGTGGCGCTGCACCGATGGCCCTCTCTCACAGATACCCGTAAAGTACAACGTACACAATACTATAGGTAAGAGTGCTAGCCTCACACGACAAACGTTATCATAGCTTTATACTGCCATACTTACAGAGTCAGGTGCGTGATATCACCAGTGTTACTAAGAGTACAACCTTGTAAAATCAGTCAACTGTCACTAACGACTGTGTCCTAAGTCGACCAACCGTATCAAAATTCGAAATAGGCAGCCATGGAAAAGATACATTATTAAAGCTGTAAAAGTGCACGGTGTGGTAGGGTACATATGAAATTAGTCTGTATACTTGATCACATAGGTATGATGGTCGGATGGCTGTTCTCAACTCTAACAGAAACAAATATGTTAAGGAATGTGACATGTTATTGTGTCACCTAGCACGTGAAGCGAGAACACGAAATAAGCACTGGTTATACTTCACTACAACACACACACATAATTCAGATTTTGACATTCCATTTATTTTCAACCAATTAACGCACAGGTTAGATTGTTTCATGTCGATTTTATCTGATGTATCAGGTTAAACTGTGCAGATTACTGAAAGCACTGTTATCAATGCATTTTCTCTATAGTTCACTGGTTTGATATTACAAAACTCAGCGATGCGAACTGTTCCAATATGATCTCATCTTTCAGTAATATTTGATTTAACACTTCATATTTTGCTGTCATTTTATCGAACTTATCGATGGAGTAAAGAATTCAAAGAATTTGAGTTCATTACATTTTTAGATGTCTTATCAATAACAGACCAATCTGTACCAACATTGTAAAACTTTTTTGCGTTTATCTATTTATTCTGCAGACTATTGAATTTCAAATTATAAATTTTTAACCACATACTCATTTAAGTAAACTTCATTACTCTGCCATTTGTTTTAACAAAGTGGCTTTGATACATGTACTAGAAAAAAAAACGAATCTTCATTATATATGTGGCATTAGGTACTACTGTTCGATCCTAGACAACTCTGATTCTTGGCGTTTTAATGGTGGCTACATTCCACACCCAATTAATAATTATTATGGGTGTAATACCAGTTATCTCATGCACTTATGTCCTCCGCTGCTGCTGTTTTACATGGCTAGCTATGCAATGCAACCTGATGACGTCAATGCGGCCACAAAATTACAATTTACTCGGTATAACAGAAGGAAAGAATGGGATTTGTATTAAGGTGGTTCGATACAGTTAGGCCTAAAATTTCCCCTCGTTTATTTTTTTTTTTAAATTTGCTCACTGAAAGATTGGTTGATAAACTGTTTATTAAGGCTTTTATTTGAAATTTGACCGTGCGGTTTTGGAAATATTGTTCCTTCAATAACCCTACTTTACCGTCTGTTTTTCTCAAAATACAATTTTACACACATAATTTCAAAGCTTGGTAATCGACTGAAATATTACAAAAAACAACATTTTTTATCTTTAATATGTAAGTTTATATGGCTATCAATGGCCTCAACGTCGTTTCCACTCTTAAAAATACACTAATTGTGAATTTTTCACGCGAATGCGTGTAAATGAGGCCTAAAAAGGGCCAATTTTTGCATTTAAATTTCAAATTAAATACCTAATTTCAAATAATTGTGTCGTTTAATTTTCTTTATTTTTGTCCACATAATAAAACAGTTGTTTGAGTTATGATCAAAGAATATAAAAAATTGACCGCGGAATTTTTGAGTAATTATCCTTTCTATACCCCTACCCACTAAAAATGGCTTTTTTTCACAATTATATTATTAGACCGAAATTGAGCGGTAATATTTTTATAAAGAACATCTTATATATTCAATATTATAAAGTGTAATGGTCTGATAATATAAATTGTTATACCTGTTAATTTTATGTCACGATGTTACTGATTTGATGCTATACAAAGCTAAGAAATGGCACAAATAAGCCATTTTTTTAAACTTTTTTCTAAAAAATGAATATGGAAAATTCTTTGTAAAGATTCCACTTCAATAACCCTTTAGACAATCCATGATTTTATATTGTTTTAGCGAAAAAAATATTTTATCATAATCTATCTTTCCATCGTCAAGATATCTTAGCTTCAATAGTCGTTTGAGACAGATATTCAAGCATAAATTTGATTTTGGCGCCAAAATTGTAACGATGAAAAGCGTCTACGTGACAACGCTCGAAGTTGATAACTTCAACTTGATCACAACAATGTCGATAAAATCGATGTCATCATACACAACTGTATGTCTTTGTATGTTTTTGAGGATATATATATATATTATCAACTGAACCAGAGTACTTCCATGCATTTTCTCAAAACGGGAAATATATGCACCATCTAATTACAGTAGTTAGGCCTATTCTTATCGTACATGTATACAGTAAATAAAGTCTTATTTCCCGAACGTGTTATTGCTTATTGAGGATCATATCAGATAAACATGATAATGTAGACATCTACATACGCAATATTCATGAAATATACTAGCTGGTACAAATTGAACGAAAAGCATGGGTGGGGCGATGGAGATGGAGTTTTATACTAGGCCTAGAGGATTACTCGTCAAAAATAGAATATCTTGATTTAATTATTCAGTGTCAAATATTCACAGTTTAACGGAGTTGAACAGAAAATGTTTTAATCACTCGATTGAACATTATGAAATCTCATTTTATTCAGTACAAGATGGAGACCGTATCGGCATATATCAGTCCGTTTGTATGAGTTTTGTAATTTGCCTTTCAAAAGATACATGTAGCTTCATGTTATATTAGCCTAACCAAATTCAAAGATCTGACAACATTATTTTTTTTAGTTTGTCGAAACTAGGTCCTACACCTATCGTACAAACTTTTCACCCGGTATCAAGCTTTCGGCAAACCGAACTAAGTACAATATCGACAAATACGCCGTTTATCGACTATAATATCCTGGTTTTAACGTTAAAAACGTCCTTAAAATATCACGCAATTTTCACAGATGGATAATTTAGTTGCAGTCGCGGATTTCGTCGAATTAATTTCTAAATGTTATAGAATTGTAATAAAAACGTGGTATGAGGGGGGAAGACTGACTCTAAACATGTAGAAAACAAAAGGGTGCAAGTTATATAAGAAAAGTAAAAATGTCAGGAAAAGTCACAACAAAATTAACTAATATAGGATTTTGACTTTAATATATTTTATAATCTCTTGGCCACGTCATTTGTCAAAGTTAAAAATGTTTTGTATATATATTTAGTACATCCTCGATAAACATTGTTTACCGGTGGTAATCCCTTATCCCGCTAAACGCC
>SAYR01067902.1:0-26544 GCA_004382745.1 Argopecten irradians irradians | reverse complement strand
AATCTCTTGGCCACGTCATTTGTCAAAGTTAAAAATGTTTTGTATATATATTTAGTACATCCTCGATAAACATTGTTTACCGGTGGTAATCCCTTATCCCGCTAAACGCCCAGTGATATAGCACTATAAAAAGGGCAACAGTTCCACTATACAAGAAGACACAACACGAACATACCGCAGTCTCCCAGTACACTCACCTCGCACAACATACACGCAGCACACCGCATGTATGGGGGGCCGTCCTTACATGACCATAGCTGTTAATAGGACGTTAATAAATCAAACAAACAAACAAAAAGCCCAGAATAAAAGGATTGGGGCAACTGGTTTACCGTTCTTAGCATCATATGACCGGTTGGGGTGTGTTTAAAGGTATGCTTCAGTAAGATAGCACTATATCAAGGATAAGAGTTCCACTTTTTTCGAAAAGTAACAAAACGAACACTAATAGAATTCTATATGGGTCGGTCAAGAGGACAGGGATATTCTCAACCCGAGTGAAAAGTTTTTGGCTAGTTAACCCAAGGTTTGCCGAGGGTTGGCGACCAATATCTTTCACAGGGGTTGATATATCCCTTTCCACTTGACAGACCTATGTTTGATTCTTTTTCTCCCATACTCTCACGAAATATTGTGGAAATGCAGTTTTTTAGAAACATTTCCAAAGCGCCGCCATCAGAGGGAACCATGCAATGCGTCAAAATTAATGACGTCGCCGACAATAAACACAGCGTGTATTGATGACGTGACGACATTATTTTGCGCGTGTGAGCTGTCTTTTCCCTGCCCCAGTAAAAGACAGTTATCTTTCCCCTAACAGCAGGATAACCCTGTCAAGTATGGGAGAATCTGCATTCTCCAGAACACACTCGTAAGTCCACGAATACAAGGGAGGCTATTCTTTAACGACTGCTTACTTCATCTAACCAAGCAACTAACTATGGCAATCAGAAGTATTGCGCTATGTAAGGTTAAAAAATCGAACATTTTTTATCAATATTATTTTTTCAGAAAAATCCACGGTGATATTGAACAAACTTAACTTCAAGAATAATTTGTTTGTTTGTTTGTTTGATTAATTAACGTCCTATTAACAGCCATGGTCATGTAAGGACTCCCATGTATGCGGTGTGTTGCGTGTATGTTGTGCGAGTGCGTGTTTCGGGAGACTGCGGTATATTCATGTTGTGTCTTCTTGTATAGTGGAACTTTTGCCTTTTAATAAAAAATGTACACAACAATAACATTTATTGTAGTTTATAGACATTGAAGGTACATTTCATCAGAATGAGTTGCAAGAAGAATTTGGGCGTCTAAAGATAAAGGATGTCTCTTTTTTATCGTTTTTCCTTTTTTCATTGATATTTTTGACGAGATTATAAAACAACTACATATAGATAAATACTTAAACAGGTTGGGAGTATGTCTACCAGTGTGATTTCCATTAGTCGCAACATAATACAGCTTTACATGACAATTATATCGACTGTTTAAGATGTGTAGCCTCTATGTAAATTGAGAGTATATGGTTGGAATTTAAAATACAGGGTTAATTGTGGTACGAGACTTGGGAAAGACGAAATAACGAGGATGAAATTATAAAAAAGTTTCAAATGTGGAATCAATTCCTCTTGATCGTATCGAAGGACAAAGCATTTCGTACTGATGAATAAAGTTTATCCGGGCAGTAGTTATCCGTCAGTAAGTGCGACAGTTGCAGTATAAAATAATATTAGGAAATATGTGGGAACCAAAAAGAACCAAAATCATAACCCCTGCTGGGTAGGGTGTTAGAATTTGTACCTGCTGCCCATATTGCATGATCGGTAAAAGGCGACTAAATTTAGGATCTTACCTTTTCTCATCTTCCTAACTGACTTTATCTTTCCTAATGTCTCATTTGGTACCGCCTGATTTTTGATCGTTCACCCCTGTGAGGAAGGTTCTGGGTTCTGTCCCCTGGCCGAGACAAACCAAAGTCTATAAAAGTGGTAGTTTCTGCTCCTACTTAGCGCTCAGCATACAAGGAGTGGGACGACTGGTTCGCAGTATAATGCGACCGGGTGGCGTGTTTCAGTGATATAGCACTATAAAAAGGGCAACAGTTCCACCATACAAGAAGACACAACATGAATATACCGCAGTCTCCCTAAACATTCACCTCGCACAACATACACGCAACACACCGCATACATGGGAGGCCGTCCTTACATGACCATGAGCTGTTAATAAAACGTAAATTAATCAAACAAAACAAACAAATAAACCAAAATCATATAGTCCACTTAGATGTCATGACGTAATAATGCAACATAAATAATACCCTTAACGACTAATGGTGTTTCAAACACTATACATACAAAGATAGTACAGAGTAACCAAACGATATGAAAAGCCGTGCTAAGGAGGGTAAATTTTGTCTCTCCTGTTCATTGAATTTTTAATGAAGACAGGAGGAGTGCAGTGATTTTTTCAGGTATGGTGGATACACCGCATTTGGTTTCCTTCTGATATCCTGAAAGCTATATGCAACGTTATTCGTTGAATTACGTTCCTTGTTTATTTTCGCCTGATAAACATATTTTAAAACAAGTTTTTTATCAGTCTAAAATTTTTCTTAATTTACATTTATGAACATGTAAATGGATATTAAGAATGAAATATACAAATAAGTCAGTGTATGGATACATTATTACACACAAATGTATTTTGATAATATAAAAATGCACCACAGAATAGTTTTGATGCATATAAAAACAGGATTTATGACAAAAACTGTACAAATGCTAAATGAAGGCTTAGAGATAAAATGCCTTCTTGTTATGCATAAAATAAGGCAATATAACAAAAAAGGTAATGCATCGTCTGGTCATTCTACGCCGACTATTATTAGACTTTCGAGATAAACATAATCTTGTTGTGCAAGTTAGCTGCATCACGTATTTTGTTTGCATTCATACATACTCACACAATAGTTTGTTATTGTAATTACAGCACTATCCACCCACTACCTTGTTACCCGTACATAGCAGGGATAGGTACGACCTTGACATGTTAACCGTTTGTAGAAATGTTACACAACAATATTTGATTACAGATAAAACAGTGACGCCGTAGATCCGTTAAGGCATTGTTTTAATGATATAAAACATGCGTAAAAGTAAATTTCATGTTGTTTGACATTAGCGAGAATGTTTATGTGTCAAAGTTGCTACAGCGATTGAGATATCGCTAACAGACCATTACTGTCCAAACAGTATATATAGTAAGCCAGACGAACAATACGTCATTGATAATAATTTGTAGCGCCCAAAATGTCCAACAATGTCAAATTCATTCATAACATTGGCCTAGAATACAGAAATTGTCCCCACCTTCAATTTTGAAAAGTGCCTATCCTTAGTATCATGTTAAATAAATCACCATCTTTGACCCGACCTTACGGTAATGCGTATTTTTGTTTTTAGAAATCTTGCGTCGTAATACCGTATAAACAAAAAGTGTCTACATTCATAAATTAGCATTTATTTTGTAGATTTGCACTATTCGTCAATTTGAAAGTACATTTGATCAATAAAACTCAACATGGAAACAATGATTGTGAATGTTATGAAAGACGCTAAAATCTGTTAAAGTAATCGTGGACAGTTAATTTCCGGTGTTGTCGAAAAAAGATATGAAAACAATTCTTTAAATTAACAATAATTTTATATCAGAAATGCTCTGATTGTCATTATTTTCAATTAGATAATACATGATCACATGACGTTCAATAATTAACACAGCGTCAATATTCCTTTGCTAACTTCATTGCCCAAACGCAGCATTCCTTAAGTGTGCTGTTCTTTGACCAATTCTTTTCTTGTAATTAATTATACACATTAGAGATTGTTGTTGACATCTGTTAAAGAACAACATATTCAATATAAAAATGAAGGACCTTGCTTCGGTCCATATAGCGTTACATTTTTGTATGTAGCCCTTTTTGAATTTAAAAATAGTCATTATTTGTTCTACGCAAGAGATATAACACCATATTCGACTACAACAACGGTCCATAATTGATACATATATATATATTTAGATGGGTGCCCATTTCATATGAGATTTTATAAAACGAATTTAAGAAGTGTTTATTTTGTTATTGTGTTTCATGGCCCTGCAGGTAGGGCGTTAGAATTGTACCTGCTGGCCCCTAATTGCATGATCGTAAAAGGCGACTAAATTTAGGATCTTATCTTTTCTATTCTTCCTAACTGACTTTTATCCTTCCTAATGTCTCCCTTGGCACCGCCTTCATTTTGGCCTTGAGTTGAGCGTTCGCCCCTGTGGGGAAGGCTATCGGTTCTGTCCCTGGCCGAGACACACCAAAGTCTAAAAAAGTGGTTAGTTTCTGCTCCTGCTTAGCGCTCAGCAAAAAGGGAGTGGGACGACTTGGTTCGCCCCGTTGTCAGTATAATGTGACCGGGTGGGATGTGTTTGCTTTGGTGTCTTTGCGGCATGCTCCCAGTGAATATAGCACTATAAAAAGGGCAAAAGTTCCACTATACAAGAAGACACAACATGAATATACTGCAGTCTCCCGAAACACGCACCTCGCACAACATACACACAACACACCGCATACATGGGAGGCCCGTCCTTACATGACCATAGCTGTTATTAGGACGTTAATTAATCAAACAAACAAACAAAAATATTATTGTGTTTCATGCGTAAAAGCATCGACAGTATACTTACTCCGGTCATAAACAACGGAATAAACAAGTCATCCTATTCACTTTATGCTAAAAAGCTAAGTAGAAGGCAGCAACTGCAAAATTCTAAGACGATATTTCATCTGGAGCGGGGTACGGAACTCAGAGCCTTTCTGACATGAGCAAGTGCTCTATGGAAAGCCGCCAAAATATGAGATAGTGTCAAGGGGAACATTAGGGAGAAGAGAGTCGGTTGAGGACAGAAAAGATAAGACCCAAAATTGAGTTCACCTTTTAGAATTATTAACTCTTACCTACAGCACAATAAACAAATATAGGATTCATAGATGACTTCAGAATATTAGATATATACAGTATTTGTTTGTTGTATTTATACACAAATCATGCATCAGAAATAATATTCTGGTAAACGTTTATAAAACAAAATATAATTACGTAAAAATAAAATAAAATTTAAAAAAACACGAAATAGACAACTCAAAGACCAACTCTTGATATGAAACAACGTTTTGTACGAGATCGGTACATTAAAATATGTAACAAAATGATAATCGTAGCGAGTTTTTGTGATGGGCATTATATTAAAGTATATTATTCTTTCGGCAAACTCGTTACTATTGGTAACTAATGACTTACAGACGACAACACGCTAGGTGGACGTTTTGGAAGATTCTCATATACATGTATCATATTTCTTATCTTTATACTATTAGACAGTTTTCAATTTTTACGTGTTTGGGTGTTTTCTTTGTTTTTTTTTTTTTTTTTGTTATTAAAATAAAATTTAAAATAAAATTTACAGTTCAGTTTCTACTAAAAAAAAATTTGGTGAATGAGATCAAAAGAATGCGCGAATATAAATTATCTTTTTTTATCATTTTTGTTTCACTATCAATCCATTTAAACGCTATTCCCGTTTTTTGCATGTTACTGAGTTACCTCCCTTGGGCTAGGTAGCGACTGTTACGTCTTTATTTTGTGAAGCGCAATTCACGTCATTTTCTCCTAAAAGTATGACGTTACGCTTGCAAACATATTGCCGTCACTCAATACTGCCCGCAAGTGCATATAACTCATAATATTGCAATATCGGATATCTATGCTCTTTCGAGTGAGATTAAAATTCCATGGATTTTTGCGAATGATTTAGATACATCGTTAGTATGAAATCGTACTAGTATAGGGATGTTTATGGAATTACTTTCTAGGGACAAGTTAAAAAAACCTCTCAGGAATGGGAGTATTTTATGTATTTGATGTCTAGAAGGTATTATATTAGAAATTACGCCTTTTGATAAAAAGATGACACTGTTTAACATTGTTTTTAGCATTGTAGTTTTAATCTTAATCAGATTTTTAAAATTAAAGAGCTTTACGATAGACATACATTTTTTGAGGTCATCTGACCGGAAAGTCAGGATGACCTATTGTCATCGTGTTTCGTCCGTCGTCGTGCGCCGTCCGCCGTGCGTCGTGCGTACGACTATTTATAGCCTTACTCCTCCTAAACCCTTGAGTGGATTACATCCATATTTGGTGTAAAACATTATTGGGGATAGACAATCATATTTTATATAATGAGTTTGTTCCGACCCCTAGGGGCTGAGGGGTGGGGCCCCAAAAGGGCCATCTTTCTTAAATTTAGCGTTAAAAATCCTACTCCTCCTTCATCCTTTAATGAATTTCATCGCATATTTGGTGTGAAACATTCATTGGGGATGGACAATCATGTTTTATATAAATGAGTTTGGCGTCGACCCCTAGGGCTGAGGGGTTGGGCCCAAAAGGGCCAATTTCTTAAATTTTTAAGCTTTAAAAATACGTAACTCCCTCGTTTCATCCTTGGATTGGATTTTAATCGCATATTTGGTGTAATAACATCATTGGGGAAGGACAATCATGATTTATGTAAAATGAGGCTGTCCGACCCCTAGGGGCTGAGGGGATGGGCCCATAGATGGCCACAATTTCGTTAAATTTAGCTCCTCCTTCATCCTTTGATGATTTCACCATATTTGGTGTGAAACATCATTGAGGATGGAATCCATTCATATTTTATATAAATGAGTCTGGCGTCCGACCTAGGGGCAAGGGGTGGGCAAATTTCTTAATTTTTAGCTGGACCCACTTCCTGTTTTCCAAGGTTTCGGTCTCTGATCTAATGAAAATTGGTCTATAGGGGTTTTAATTTGATGCAAACAACATGCAAAACATTTTCGGTAAAGGATTTTGTTATTCCAAGATGGCCGCTAGGCCCACTTCCTAGTTTTCAGGTTTCAGTCCTCCCGAATCCCTCCCAGTGAAAATTGGTCTATAGAGGTTTAATTGATTCAGAAAGGGGGGGAAAACTTTTAAGGTGGAGGACCAAAATCCCATAAATTTTATAAAGGAGACCCGCGCTAAGACCCATCGCGGATAGATACGGACAAGAGAGTCCAAAATGGGAGCTTTAGCCTGAAAATTGGCTTTAAAATCTGACTCCTCCTCATATTAATCGCCTTGAATGGGTTACAACCATATATATGGATTGAAGAGATACCAAGTTTGTTTAAAAAATGACATTTACCTATTTCAGAAACAATTTACATATTCAACTAAGGATTCCTTGTATTGTTGTATTAATTGTTAACCAATACTTTATACTGTGACTTTGTTGTTTTTGTGCCGCAGAGTCAGATTGACCGTTAAAGGCCCATGGGCCTCTTGTTTGACATGGGTTCATTTCATACCCAACAGCGTTGACTTAATGGACGCATTCGAACGTTATCCTATCATAAACGCTAACTCTTCTGTTCTGTGATGATCTGTAATAGGACCTCCAGTATCATGAAAACTCGTAGACTCAGATAGTAGTATTTGCCCAAACAAAAACCTAGGTAATTATTGTAATGTCATTTTTATTGGCTACGTCGAGAAAATTAGAACTTTTCGTGAATTTGAAGCGCAAGCGTTTGATTATAATTATGCAGTACATGAGTTTGAACTTGCACCTGAGTTTGGTCACCGTTTTCATAAAAACATATTACAAACATAGTAAAAGTAAAACGTACATTATTATAGTATGCAGTAAAATCGTTATGAAAAGTAGTATACAAGTTACACTTGTTTGTAGGACGTAAATTCGGCCGAACAGGAGAGTGGGAAGTTGTAGCGACCTTAATGGTAATGAACGTCAGCTTCCGTGATAAGTGACTTCTTTCAATCAATGGATTATCATAAATTGTCTATGAAGGTGAGGGAAAGTGGAGGTTACTCTGGGTACTATCCTTACTACTACCCGTCCTTATATTGGTGTGCAACGAAGCGTGTCGTTAACTATATAACCGGGAAGTCACGATTTCCTGAACAATAACAAGGGCTTTAAATTTCAATGTTAAACTGTTTCGATTTAAGATAAGCCAATCTCTGACAGGATAAAGCATAAATGTAATTTATCTTTTTTGTCTTATTTTTAATAAATCATAGTCTTTGTCAGGAAAAGTCACAACAAAATTAACTAATATAGGATTTTGACTTTAATATATTTTAGAATCTCTTGGCCACGTCATTTGTCAAAGTTAAAAATGTTTTGTATATATATTTAGTACATCCTCGATAAACATTGTTTACCGGTGGTAATCCCTTATCCCGCTAAACGCCAAGAATAAAAGGATTGGGACAACTGGTTTACCCGTTATTAGCATTATGTGACCGGTTGGGGTGTGTTTAAAGGTATGCTTCAGTAAGATAGCACTATAAAAAGGATAAGAGTTCCACTTTTTTCGAAAAGTAACAAAACGAACACTAATAGAATTCTATATGGGTCGGTCAAGAGGACAGGGATATCTCAACCCGAGTGAAAGATTTTGGCTAGTTAACCCAAGGTTTGCCGAGGGTTGGCGACCAATATCTTTCACGAGGGTTGATATATCCCTTTCCACTTGACAGACCTATGTTTGATTCTTTTTCTCCCATACTCTCACGAAATATTGTGGAAATGCAGTTTTTAGAAACATTTCCAAAGCGCCGCCATCAGAGGAACCATGCAATGCGTCAAAATTAATGACGTCGCCGACAATAAACACAGCGTGTATTGATGACGTGACGACATTATTTTGCGCGTGTGAGCTGTCTTTTCCCTGCCCCAGTAAAAGACAGTTATCTTTCCCCTAACAGCAGGATAACCCTGTCAAGTATGGGAGAATCTGCATTCTCCCAGAACACACTCGTAAGTCCACGAATACAAGGGAGGCTATTCTTTAACGACTGCTTACTTCATCTAACCAACCAACTAACTATGGCAATCAGAAGTATTGCGCTATGTAAGGTTAAAAAATCGAACATTTTTTATCAATATTATTTTTTCAGAAAAATCCACGGTGATATTGAACAAACTTAACTTCAAGAATAACAAATGTACACAACAATAACATTTATTGTAGTTTATAGACATTGAAGGTACATTTCATCAGAATGAGTTGCAAGAAGAATTTGGCGTCTAAAGATAAAGAATGTCTCATTTTTCCTTTTTTCATTGATATTTTTGACGAGATTATAAAACAACTACATATAAATAAATACTTAACAGGTTGGGAGTATGTCTACCAGTGTGATTTCCATTAGTCGCAACATAATACAGCTTTACATGACAATTATATCGACTGTTTAAGATGTGTAGCCTCTATGTAAATTGAGAGAACATGGTTGGAATTTTACAATACAGGGTTAATTGTGGTACGAACCTTAGGAAAGACGAAATATAGAGGATGAAATTATAAAATAGTTCAAATGTGGAATCAATTCTCTTGATCGTATCGAAGGACAAAGCATTTCGTACTGATGAATAAAGTTTATCAGGCAGTAGGTATCCGTCAGTAAGTGCGACAGTTGCAGTATAAAATAATATTAGGAAATATGTGAGAACCAAAAGAACCAAAATCATAATCCCTGCAGGTAGGGTGTTAGAATTGTACCTGCTGCCCATATTGCATGATCGTAAAAGGCGACTAAATTTAGGATCTTAAATTTTCTCATCTTCCTAACTGACTTTATCTTTCCTAATGTCTCCTTTGGAACCGCCTCATTTTTGATCGTTCACCCCTGTGAGAAAGGCTCTGGGTTCTGTCCCCTGGCCGAGACAAACCAAAGTCTATAAAAGTGGTAGTTTCTGCTCCTACTTAGCGCTCAGCATACAAGGAGTGGGACGACTGGTTCGCCCGTTGTCAGTATAATGCGACCGGGTTGGGTGTGTTGCTTGGTGTCTTCGGCGGCGTGTTTCAGTGATATAGCACTATAAAAAGGGCAACAGTTCCACCATACAAGAAGACACAACATGAATATGCCGCAGTCTCCCTAAACATTCACCTCGCACAACATACGCAACACACCGCATACATGGGAGGCCGTCCTTACATGACCATAGCTGTTAATAAAACGTAAATTAATCAAACAAACAAACAAATAAACCAAAATCATATAGTCCACTTAGATGTCATACGTAATAATGCAACATAAATAATACCCTTAACGACTAATGATGTTTTCAAACACTATACATACAAAGATAGTACAGAGTAAACAAACGATATGAAAGCCTGTCTGAGCAGGGTAAATTTTGTCTCTCCTGTTCATTGAATATTTAATGAAGACAGAGGAGTACAGTGATTTTTCAGGTATGGTGGATACACCGCATTTGGTTTCCTTCTGATATCCTGAAAGCTATATGCAACGTTATTCGTTGAATTACGTTCCTTGTTATTTTCGCCTGATAAACATATATTAAAAACAAGTTTTTTATCAGTCTTAAATTTTTCTTAATTTACATTTATGAACATGTAAATGGATATTAAGAATGAAATATGCAAATAAGTCAGTGTATAGATACATTAATACATACAAATGTATTGTGATAATATAAAAATGCACCACAGAATATTTTTGATGCATATAAAAACAGGATTTGTGACAAAAACTACAAATGCTAAATGAAGGCTTAGAGATAAGATGCCTTCTTTTTATGCATAAAATAAGACAATATAACAAAAAAGTTAATGCATCGTCTGGTCATTCTACGCCGACTATTATAAGACTTTCGAGATAAACATAATCTTGTTGTGCAAGTTTAGCTGCATCACGTATTTTGTTTGCATTCATACACACTCATACAATAGTTTGTTATTGTAATTACAGCACTATCCACCCACTACCTTGTTACCCGTACATGGCAGGGATAGGTTCGGCCTTGACATGTTAACCGTTTGTAGAAATGTTACACAACATATTTGATTACAGATAAAACCAGTGACCCGTAGATCCGTTAAGCATTGTTTTAATGATATAAAACATGCGTAAAAGTAAATTTCATGTTGTTTGACATTAGCGAGAATGTTTATGTGTCAAAGTTGCTACACTGATTGAGATATCGCTAACAGACCATTACTGTCCAAACAGTATATATAGTAAGCCAGACGAACAATACGTCATTGATAATAATTTGTAGCGCCCAAAATGTCCAACAATGTCAAATTCATTCATAACATTGGCCTAGAATACAGAAATTGTCCCCACCTTCATTTTGAAAAGTGCCTATCCTTAGTATCATGTTAAATAAATCACCATCTTTGACCCGACCTTACGGTAATGCGTATTTTTGTTTTTAGAAATCTTGCGTCGTAATACCGTATAACAAAAAGTGTCTACATACATGAATTAGTGCAAGCTTTCATTTTTGTAGATTTGCACTTTTCGTCAATTTGAAAGTACATTTGATCAATAAAACTCAACATGGAAACAATGATTGGTGAATGTTATGAAAGACGCTAAAATCTGTAAAGTAATCGTGGACAGTTAATTCCGTGTTGTCGAAAAAAGATATGAAAACAATTCTTTAAATTAACAATAATTTTATATCAGAAATGCTCTGATTGTCATTATTTTCATTAGATAATACATGATCACATGACGTTCAATAATTACACAGCGTCAATATTCCTTTGCTAACTTCATTGCCCAAACGCAGCATTCTTAAGTGTGCTGTTCTTTGACCAATTCTTTTCTTGTAATTAATATACACATTAGAGATTGTTGTTGACATCTGTTAAAGAAACAACATATTCAATATAAAAATGAAGGACCTTGCTTCGGTCCATATAGCGTTACATTTTTGTATGTAGCCCTTTTTGAATTTAAAATAGTCATTATTTGTTCTACGCAAGAGATATAACACCATATCGACTACAACAACGGTCCATAATTGATACATATATATATATCTTAGATGGGTGCCCATTTCATATGAGATTTTATAAAACGAATTTAAGAAGTGTTTATTTTGTTATTGTGTTTCATGGCCCTGCAGGTAGGGCGTTAGAATTGTACCTGCTGCCCCTATTGCATGATCGTAAAAGGCGACTAAATTTAGGATCTTATCTTTTCTATTCTTCCTAACTGACTTTATCCTTCCTAATGTCTCCCTTGGCACCGCCTCATTTTTGGCCTTGAGTTGAGCGTTCGCCCCTGTGGGGAAGGCTATGGGTTCTGTCCCCTGGCCGAGACACACCAAAGTCTAAAAAAGTGGTAGTTTCTGCTCCTGCTTAGCGCTCAGCAAAAAGGGAGTGGGACGACTGGTTCGCCCGTTGTCAGTATAATGTGACCGGGTGGGATGTGTTGCTTGGTGTCTTTGCGGCATGCTCCAGTGATATAGCACTATAAAAAGGGCAAAAGTTCCACTATACAAGAAGACACAACATGAATATACTGCAGTCTCCCGAAACACGCACCTCGCACAACATACACACAACACACCGCATACATGGGAGGCCGTCCTTACATGACCATAGCTGTTAATAGGACGTTAATTAATCAAACAAACAAACAAAAAATTATTGTGTTTCATGCCGTAAAAGACATCGAACAGTATACTTACTCCGGTCATAACAACGGATAAACAAGTCATCCTATTCACTTTATGCTAAACGCTAAGTAGAAGCAGCAACTGCAAAATTCTAAGACGATATTTCATCTGGAGCGGGGTACGGAACTCAGAGCCTTTCTGACATGAGCAAGTGCTCTATGGAAAGCCGCCAAATATGAGATAGTGTCAAGGGGGACATTAGGGAGAAGAGAGTCGGTTGAGGACAGAAAAGATAAGACCCAAAATTGAGTCACCTTTTAGAATTATTAACTCTTACCTACAGCACAATAAACAAATATAGGATTCATAGATGACTTCAGAATATTAGATATATACAGTATTTGTTTGTGTATTTATACACAAATCATGCATCAGAAATAATATTCTGGTAACGTTTATAAAACAAAATATAATTACGTAAAAATAAAATAAAATTTAAAAAACACGAAATAGACAACTCAAAGACCAACTCTTGATATGAACAACGTTTTTGACCGATCGGTACATTAAAATATGTGAACAAATGATAATCGTAGCGAGTTTTTGTGATGGGCATTATAATAAAGTATATGTATTCTTTCGGCAAACTCGTTACTATTGGTAACTAATGACTTACAGACCGACACCGCTAGGTGGACGTTTTGGAAGATTCTCATATACATGTATCATATTTCTTATCTTTATACTATTAGACAGTTTTCATTTTTACGTGTTTAGGGTGTTTTCTTGTTTTTTTTTTTTTTTTTGTATTAAAATAAAATTTAAAATAAAATTTACATTCAGTTTCTACTAAAAAAAATTGGTGAATAAGATCAAAAGAATGCGCGAATATAAATTATCTTTTTTATCATTTTTGTTTCACTATCAATCCACTTAAACGCTATTCCGTTTTTTGCATGTTAGTGAGTTACCTCCCTTGAGGCTAGGTAGCGACTGTTACGTCTTTATTTTGTGAGCGCAATTCACGTCATTTTCTCCTAAAAGTATGACGTTACGCTTGCAAACATATGCCGTCACAATCAATACTTGCCCGCAAGTGCATATAACTCAATAATATGCAAATTCGGAATACTATGCTCTTTCGAGTGAGATTAAATTCCATGGATTTTTGCGAATGATTAGATACATCGTTAGTATGAAATCGTACTAGTATAGGGATGTTTATGGAATTACTTTCTAGAGACAAGTTAAAAATACCTCTCAGGAATGGGAGTATTTTATGTATTTGATGTCTAGAAGGTATATATTAGAAATTACGCTTTTGATAAAAGATGACACTGTTTAACATGTTTTTAGCATTGTAGTTTTAATCTTAATCAGATTTTTAAAATTAAAGAGCTTTACGATAGACATACATTTTTTGAGGTCATCTGACCGAAGGTCAGGATGACCTATTGTCATCGTGTTTCGTCCGTCGTCGTGCGCCGTCCGCCGTGCGTCGTGCGTACGACTTTTTATAGCCTACTCCTCCTAAACCCTTGAGTGAATTACATCCATATTTGGTGTAAAACATTATTGGGGATAGACAATCATATTTTATATAAATGAGTTTGTTCCGACCCCTAGGGGCTGAGGGGTGGGGCCCCAAAAGGGCCATCTTTCTTAAATTTAGCGTTAAAAATCCTACTCCTCCTTCATCCTTTAATGAATTTCATCCATATTTGGTGTGAAACATCATTGGGGATGGACAATCATGTTTTATATAAATGAGTTTGGTCCGACCCCTAGGGGCTGAGGGGTGGGGCCCCAAAAGGGCCAATTTTCTTAATTTTAGCTTTAAAATCGTACTCCTCGTTCATCCTTGGATGGATTTTATCCATATTTGGTGTAATACATCATTGGGGAAGGACAATCATATTTATGTAAATGAGGCTGGTCCGACCCCTAGGGGCTGAGGGGATGGGCCCCAAATGGCCCAATTTTCTTAAATTTAGCTCCTCCTTCATCCTTTGATGAATTTCATCCATATTTGGTGTGAAACATCATTGAGGATGGATCATCATATTTTACATAAATGAGTCTGGTCCGACCCCTAGGGGCTAAGGGGTGGGCAAATTTTCTTAATTTTAGCTGGCCCACTTCCTGTTTTCAGGTTTCGGTCTCTGATCTCAATGAAAATTGGTCTATAGGGGTTTTAATTGATGCCAAACAACATGCAAACATTTTCGTAAAGATTTTGTTATTCCAAGATGGCCGCTGGCCCACTTCCTGTTTTCAGGTTTCAGTCTCCGATCTCAGTGAAAATTGGTCTATAGAGGTTTTAATTGATTCAGAAGGGGGAACTTTAGGTGAGGACAATCATATTTTATAAAGGACCGAGCTAAGACCCATGGGGATAGTACGACAGAGGTCCAAAATGGGAGCTTTGCTGAAATTTGGCTTTAAAATCTGACTCCTCCTCATATTAATCCTTGAATGGGTTACAACCATATATGGATGAAGAGATACCAAGTTTGTTTAACAAATGACATTTACCTATTTCAGAAACTTACATATTCAACTAAGGAATTCCTTGTATTGTTTGTATTAATTGTTAACCAATACTTTATACTGTGACTTTGTTGTTTTGTGCCATGAGTCAGATGACCGTAAAGGCCCATGGGCCTCTTGTTTGACATGGGTTCATTTCATACCCAACAGCGTTGACTTAATGACGCCATTCGAACGTTATCTATCATAACGCTACCTCTTCTGTGTCTGTGATGATCTGTATAGACTCCAGTATCATGAAAACTCGTAGACTCAAGATAGTAGATTTGCCCAAACAAAACCTAGGTAAATTATTGTAATGTCATTTTTATTGGCTGCGTCGAGAAAAATTAGAACTTTTCGTGAATTTGAAGCCAAGCGTTTGATTTGCAGTACATGAGTTTGACCACCTGAGTTTGGTCACGTTTCATAAAACAATATTACAACATAGTAAAAGTAAAACGTACATGTATTATATATCAGTAAAACGTATATGAAAGTAGTATAAAGTTACACTTGTTTGGTAGGACGTAAATTCGGCCGACAGGAAAGTGGGAAGTTGTAGGGACACTTAATGGTAATGACGTCACTTCCGGTGATAAAGTGACTTCTTTTCAAGATGGATTATCATGAATGTCTATGAAGGTGAGGAAAGTGGAGGTTACTCTGGGTACATATCCATACTACTACCCGTTATATTGTGTGCAACGAAGCGTGTCGTTACTTATAACCGGGAAGTCACGATTTCTGAACAATAACAAGGGCTTTAACATTTCAATGTCTACTGTTTCGATTTAAAGATAAGCCAATCTCTGACAGGATAAAGCATAAATGTAATTTTCTTTTTTGTCTTATTTTACATAAATCATAGCTTTCCAGTTTTTGTTTTCTAATTATATGTAAATTAAGTCGATGTTGAATATAAACAATATACATTGAATCCTATGACGTCAAAGTGTTTTTTACAATTCATTACAGATGGCTTGCGGTGTAATAAAAATAAGTGGTTTGTGGTGAAGTGAATCTGTTTGTGGTTGTAGAGGCGGACGTGTGTTATCGGAAGATGAAAGCCGAGATCGGTATTAGTAATTACACTATTTCTGTCGATTCAAAGAAAAATATGGCCACCTATTCGTGATGTAAATTTGGGTACACGTGTACTGATTTATACGTTCGATCGATGATATTCTTACGATCTGCTGTAAAAAAGATTGCACATATCAATGTAGTAGTCTATCCCATGGTAGGGAATGTACAATGTACGTCACAAATATAACTAGGAGAAAAACCGTAATGGCTGTCATGAGTTATCTCCCCCCCCTGCTCCCCTCAAAGTAAGTTTACCTCTGTTTGTATCTTTAACAATCAACTTATGAATACCGTCTAGAGTACTTTAAATTTATTCAAGATTCCTTCTCTAAATGTCTCTACACATGTCAAAATTTAGCAAACTCTGTTTTATGGAGTTTGGTATGGCTTACAATCATTTCAAACATTTAAGAAAATCGAAATATGCTGGAAAATGCATATAGATGTAATTTGCAGCATTTCCACGTAGAGGTCCTAATGACAACAACGTTTGATCTATGAGCGTACGATGTTTGTCCCTGAATGTTTGAAGAACAGCCGATGAATCTTGAATGATAACTATGATGTTAGACGGCATTGATAATTAGTAAGTCGATTGATAAAGATACAAACAGAAGTCAACTAACCGCGAGGCGGGCCTCACGGCAGACATTACTTTGTTCTCTTAGTAACGTTTGTGACGTACATTTCCTACCGTGTATTTTCATTATTTACTATTGACTTTTTATCGATAAAAAAACTTTTTGAAATCGAATTTAAAAATGATTAAAGAGCGCAAAAGAATTATATTGAGTTTTAAAGAAATACTATAATCTTAATTTTAACCAGTTAAGGACATTGATTTCATTACCATGGCAATGATGTATTTAAAAACTACTATCTTATTTAGCATTCTTCATAACCTCTATACCAAATGTCACTGAAATCTGACACTATCTAAATTTCCACTAATTCGAGGCCTCCAATTTTATCCCATAACAACATTTTTTTAAGTGATGCCATGTTATAAGCATACCTCGTAACCCCTGTACAATACTTTTCACTGTCAGAGGCCTCCGTTTTTGTTACCATGGCAACCAACATTTTCAAAGGCGTTACCATTATATTTGGCGTGTACAATTATTACTATCTAGGTATACTAACAAAGAACTGTTCCGTTTTTAATTGCACTCACTATTTTCAAGTCACCCAAAAACTGTTTTCCCGGATTTTTAGTTTCGAAGACAATTTATACAGATAGAAAATGTCATGAGAGTACTTTAATGCAAGTTAAAAGTGTGGACTCACCCTTTAACAGGGTGAAATAAGATGACAAAGAGCAATGCGTTAATTTTTCGCAAAAATATTTCAAACAAGTTTCCGTACGAACTACTCAAACGATTTATGATTAAAAATGTAGAATATTTAACAAAGAATGACATATTTTACATTTTTGTGCAGTTAGTTCTACTTGTAATGAAACTTAAAACGAGGATTTCGGGGCCTTTGGGCATTTTTAAAAGTCATAAAAGAATAATTAAGGAAGAAGGTCCATTTTAGAGTGTTTTTCTAGTTATAATTACAAGTTCAAAAAATGAAATAAAACCTACGTTCTACATGACCTATACCAAAATGTTCAGTAGGAAACAGATTATCCATGTGAATGAACTATTTATTTCAAAACACTTCTGAAATTTTAAAAAGAACCTCAAAATTGTTGACATTTTGCTGCATTCCCTCAGAATTTGTGAAGTCAAATATTGTTGGAAAAGGAACCTAAGTTTTAAAAGTTATTTTCTAGGTCATGCTACGCCTTTGCTTAATATACTATCATGATAAACATCTAAAATTGACTGGAAAAAGTTGGTTAACAAATGAACAAGAAATCCGAAATGGCAGCCATGGACTACTTTTTTCACATAGTATATGGAGGCCCTTAGGCCAAGTACATTCGCATCATTATTAAAAGAAAATTTTCTAGAATAAATACAATGTAAAACTATATTTCCTTGTAATTATGTAGTATATTTTGAAAAGAAAGAATTTTTATAAATAAACTTTATGGAAACAAATTTTAAGATAAAATGACCTGAAAGGTCAATCACTTGAGTTATGTAGAACTTAAAAGATTTTGACCTCTTTGGTAAAAGGACATTCAGGACTCAAACAGATGCATAACCAAATAACCATTAAATATGTATTTGAATTTGTATGAAATCTTATTGCAATTGAATAAATAATGGTCAGATTTGTTTTATTTTCATATGAAAACTATATACATGTAGTTAACTTTACTTTCTTGCTTTAGGGAAAGCCTGATATCCCAGATTCAGGAAATACACTCTTTTAGTAAACGGTATTTGGAAAAGGAGACTTTAATTATGAACTTCAAATAATGATGAAAGAGTGAGTGTGACTATAGACAAAACTGCTGTATTTTATTGCCGAGATTATTCTTGTTACGAGACGACAAATTAAACGGTACAAGCATCTCGCACAGCCCACCTTCCATATGTCCCACTCATTCATGAATAAAGGGGATTTTACCTCTCAGACATTTCTAATTTTAGGATGGAGCCTTTCCGCATTCATTTATTATTAAAACAACTTTTAATGAGAAAATGATTTTTGACAGCATACACAATATTTTATGAGGTTATTGACTTTCACATGCTTCCGTACTTCAGGTATTATTACATTCATATTCCACCAATCAAATATATTGGAGTACAAGTATTGTAAAAATAATATAAACGTTGTTTGACTGTAACATGGTTTGAAGTTTGGTAACATGTTTCCTGTATAGTCATGGTCATTTAAGACAATGTTTTAGTGATGGAGGAATACTATCGATCAACGATCAACACAAAGAGCCATTTACCAATTAAAACCAGTTATTGGTTTATATCTAATAATTTCAATTAAGTCTTAAGCATTTCTTTCATATATATTTGAAATAGAAGCAAAGATTAGATGACTGGGATGAGATGTGGTTTATTTGGGTGTGAATCATGAACAAAAAGAACCTTAAACAGTTATTACACTTTTTTGTCTGAATTTGTAGGAAAAAACTGAAGATAAACATTCGTGATATATTGGTCCAAGTTTAACCTACCCTGAGAAGTCATTGCTCCCCCATTCGATTGGCTGTTGATGAGAATAGTTTATCAATAATTTTCCACCATGAATTCACTGTTGTAGTATCATGATAACCCTCGTTATACAATGCTGAACACCAAATGTATAATCATGTTGACGATAAAAGCATTGCGATAAGATACGATAAGTTAGTATACGCATCATGCTATATTCTGCATTCTTAGACAATTCGTCACAAAGACAGTTGGTATGGTGACCCAACATGTGGCAATGTTATCCTCAGATCCCCCACTCTATCAGTACTCACATGACACAGCCACAATATCTATTACATCATAGTTAACAGAATATGCTGCATTTCCGTTAATTAATTAATTAATTTGTTAGGAGATTAATGACTAAAAGCAAAGGTAAGTTATCTAAAGATACAGTTAATGTTCTTGGTGGATATTTGAGGGATGGGTTAACTGCAGGGAACTAACTGGTTAGGACTATCAAAGGAACCTCTAAACAGCCTAAATAATATTGATTTCACATATCATCATAGAGTAAACTGTGAAAATATTCATTTAGACTTTTCCTAGTTTTATTCACAATGATAAAGTAACATCATAGAAGCATGCATACATCTGTCTAACACGCACCTCGAACTACATACACGCAACATACTGCAAACACGTGGGGCCGTCCTTACATGACCAAAGCCGTTAATAGGACGTTAATTAATCAAACAAACAAAACAAACAAAGCTTAGCAACAATTACACATCATAATAATAAGAAAATTATTAATCAACATTAACTTTGGCTATAAACGGGAATTCGTTATATGATTTCATGTGGTAACCTAACATACCTACTTTTCAAAAAATATCCAAAGACTGTTAGATGTATCTGATTATAACAAAAACAAAAAAACAAAAACTACATAATATCGGAATTATAGGGTTGTTTGAACTATCGAGTATGTTCAAAGTGAACATTACGGAATAAAGAGTGATATAGTACTAGAAATTGTTGCGTTAGATAAATATCTTTCTATAGTAACAGACAAATTAACCACTAGATTTTCGCGTACACACTAGTTCGCGTTATAAGCAACATTTGAGATTCGCGTTGGAGCTCTCTCGCCAAATAATGCAAAAGTTTGTACATGTATCTCCAGAAAAAAAAATACAATATCATATTTTTAGAATAGATGAGTGTGATTGTATTATCATTTCTTGTTTTGATAAAAAAGATGTTTACATTGATGATGCCTGACGTCTCACCTCTGAATGCTGGAAAAAGAACGAAAAAAAATATCAAATTATAATCTTTTTTTAAAGATCTGCTCTAGTGATGTTTCAGTCTATTTGAAGCCTCGTTATGTCATTTATCACAGAGTTTTTATCATTGTCTCTATATGTAGCAAATTGCTATATAGGTCAACAAAGATAGTCTTCTGAAGTTTATATAATATTTTCCTCGCGAATATTAAGAAATAACCAATTATCCTTACACTTTGTAAGGAGGTGTGAAATTTTATCCTCATATTGAATACCTGATATTCAACCTTACGCAATACGCACTAATTACACTAACATACAAGGTAAAAATGTCGAATACCATCACATTATACCGAATTTTGTTATTGTTCAGCCTAATATATATTCGTTCAGCAAAATAATAGTATTTATCAATTTTGTACTGCACTATACTTTGTTCCCAAGTGATGCATGCGGTAAAGGGTTAAGTTAGAATAGAGCTAAATTATTCAGCATGTTTTATATTTAGATTACTATGAAACAGCTGAAATAGTGTACTTTTAATATGACCCAAAGCAAATGATAAATGTACTTCTAGATAAGTTAAAAATGCCGAAATCGATGCTAATAACCAGATAAGTAATTACACGGATAATTATGCTGCTCGGGGGAGTCGTGTTAAAAGTACAAATTTAGTTTCCCTTAGGATACCAGACTAGTGCTAGCCTTGGCAGACTGAAAGTATTATATCAGTTTTTAAATGTCTAACAGTCAGTTATAAGTGCGTCGGTGTACTGAGGTTATATAATGTCACAACATGTACATCGTATTAGAGGTGTGAATACATTCTGATGTAGCGTTTGTATTCGAGGTGTGAATACATTCTGATGTAGCGTATGAATTTTACAGCGCACTTATCTATACGTAGATTCTTACCTAAGATCTTTATTACTTACTTGTACCTTATGCATCTTCATTGACAAGGCTTTAATTAGATAACAGTTTTCTCACACAGTATCATGCTATTAGTGTTTAGGTTATGTTTATATGCTGGCTAGGAATCAGGTAGAAACGTACACAGAAATCGTGAAAATACAAAGTATTATCAACAGATAAACTTGTAACAAACTAAGCATATTGTATGAATGTTCAAAATTGCAAAAAATTTTGACAAAAACGATAATAATCTTTCTCTGCTCTGCGTCATGTCGTTGCTTGGTAACCGAAAATAAAATACTATCCTATATATGCAAAAATGAGGATGCATTTTCATTCATTGGCTTATTTCATTCACAATTTTACCCCTCCATTCGTCAGGGTCTCAACTAATAGAAATGTGTTTATATATAAACGCGTGATGGATTTTCATGGTTCCCGGAATTAAGGCCAGGTCCATGCATTGACGCCATCAGATGTTCTAGAAGATTCAGATAAGGTTTTTCATCTGATGAATATTCAATTACGTCTGTATTCGATACAGACAGAAATCATTACAAATGTTGATTATACGGGTGATACAGTTAGAGAGTCGTCATGTATACACGATCTCCCGTCAACTGGCCACCGTCTAGCTGTGTCATGTCCTGACGAGCGGTCACTATCAGATATACTGTAACCAATCACAGACGAAAGAAATATATCATTTAAAATCGCTTACTAAGGATAATATTTATCACTGATTTGATCAATTAAAACGCTTGTTGCGTGCGTCAGATACAATTTTTTTAGCATATACCTTTTTTTGCTTATATCAACATTTACCATTTCTCGTTGCTGATCTGTTAGTATATTCCTTGTTGGAAATTGCATTACTAGAAAATGTATACCATTACATTCACATGCATGTGTGATATTGCAAAATACATGTAGTATATAAACTCAACCAAACATCAAAATCAGAAAGAATTGAAGGTGGTAATTAACAGCGTACAAACGGTTTTACAAAGACTTCTGATCCGGTTACTGTGCCCCTAATTCCATCAGACAAACCCAAACCTAGACATGAAAGTGATAATAAAATAAATAACATAAACAAATAACCTTAAGTAAAAAGAAAATATAAGGATGTCTACATTATACCCACTCATGTTTTGCGAGTATGATGTTAACATATTCTAGATTTTAGTCACCTTATTGTATTGCTTAACACAAGTCAGCCGTCAAAGCGTGGTTACGACGTTTTTCAAATCAAGATAAAATCTTTTCTTCAAGTTATTTTTGAGAACTTTATGCTTTACCTAGTTCCGGATTTTAGTAAGGATATAATTACAGTGATTGCAGTAAATTAGAAATTAAAATTTCACTAACCAATCGATTAAGCTAAACTCCCTTTGAACAACTAGACACTGGTAATAATCGATGTGGTTTTTAGAGATAATCCTAACCACACTACTAACGAATGTATCAAGCATTGAAAATTATAATAATATCTGTAAACTATCAACAATGATGATATTAAGGAACTCAAGAATCAAAAGTTAAAAATGATTTCATAATTGTATATAATATATTTAAATAAAACTAAATAGACTTATATGATAAGGTATCCATCTGATTATTTTAAATCTTCTCATGACTACAGTGAGTTAGCAATGTTGCCGGTTATACATTATATTTACGAGGTAATTAACGTAGTAATTATCAATATATATTTATATAGCTTTATTGACTTTGAACAAAACATTACTTCCCATTAGTTATATATTTTTAGACAAAAATGTTTACATTAATAAGAAACAAAAACGTACAAAACATACAATTATGTGACAATTGAATTCTAAAATCATGATCTGGATCAGATTCGTCAGATTCATAGTAACGTTGTAGTTATCTTCATTTGCATGCATAATAGTCAAAGTACTTATCACTTGTGAAATATATATATATATATATATCATTAGGCCTTTCATTAGAACGTGCTACTGTTGGCCTTTTAAAATCTTTCAGTAAGGTAATAATATTATATTACCATACTTTTTATAGGCTTAATCAAGTAACTGATTAAGGAACACTTAGTTATATAAACCACTTTATTTCCCCGTATATACAGGTTTTATATTAGTGAGAGACTTAGGAAAGCCGAGATAACAAGGCCTTGCCCAGTCATCTCAGCTTTCCGTGTGGAAATACTATGTCACTTTGTAGTATAATCGAAGAGAGATAACTCTGATTCACATGATGAATTAATAAATAAGCACAAGAGTTGTCTATCGTACTATTCATAGCGTTTTTTAGCTCGTCTACGGAAGTTTGTGATTTTGATATCCTTAGAAAGATTTATCCTCTTTCCAAGCCATTCTAGTTTAATTGAACTTTCCGCTATTTAAACACGGATTGCATTGTCCCATTGTCAACATTAATTAGTCTATATATATATATATATATCATTAAAATATGTTTTTTATTTCAGTAGTAAGATGTGCCTGCATTGTTTGTGAATTCCATGATTATAGATATTGCATAACATTTGTTTACATGCTTAATACCACCCAGTGTACCCCTAGAGATCGACAGCTTATTGGAAATATTATTTTAGCTAGGCAAAATTATTCCAAGCGTAAATACAAATCTTTCAACGTCAGTTAGTACCGATTTTATTTATATAAGACATACATTTCTAACACGGAACAACTGTTTCATATAGTCTTAGTCTTTACCAACCAACATCGTACTGTCCCGAACCCATTCACTTTATTTGTTATCCTCCTCCTTCTTACTATCCATATCACTTGTTTAGGACATGTTCTATCATATGCTAGGTTTACACTATGTTCCCGGCGACCACGGCAGCCCCGTTTGCCCGAAACGTGGTGCGCCGTGGAATTTTGGCTATTTTTGTCTCTGTATTCAAGTTGAGCTAGGTCTTGTGAAGTTTTGCCACGTCTTTTACGGATTACGTGGTGGACCGTGGATAGTGGCCGGATATAGGGGGAAAGTGCTGTTCCCGGCTTTTAGCACGGTCTATCAAGGATACCACTACGTTCTCTCTAGGCCTGTTACGATCTGATGAGGTTTTGCTACGTTTTTACACGTTTTGATCAAGCTCCGATACGTTTTTCACGGTCCGCCAAGGCTTAATAGGGATGAAAGTCTGATGCCGGGCTTTTTTGAGCAAATGAAACAATACTTTATGCCGAAAATGTCATTTCAAACACGTTTTAATTACAAAATTATAATTATTATAGCCAAGTGTTTCTTCGCAAATATTTTTTTTTTGTAATGGTTCTCACTTAATCTGCCTTTTGCAATAATATCTTTTGTGTAATTTGATAGGTTTAAATATGTTTGATAATGACTTTTTCTATTTATTAATACAAATAACTCCATGAAGTAGCAAATATGTACCAGGCCAGGTAATGATACTCCATCATATATTGCTTGCAACGTAAGACCGTAATAAGACGCAACACGCCGTATCACGTCGGACTTTCAACCGCTTACTAACCGTGATGTGCCTTGACAGTACGCATCGAAACGGCTATCATCCACCTTGGTTTGCCGCCAAAACCTTGACAAACCTGGACAAAACGTAAAGCCAATCTGCATCAACCGTGGAAAAACGTGGAAAAAACTCAACAGAACGTCACAAAACTTGAAATCACCGTGAGATTCCGGGGAACGTGCTTGCTGCCCGTTCCACCACGGACCGTCTGGAAGTTTTGTTACGGCCTCGTACGCACTGTTACGTTTTGTTACGTCAATCCCGTTTTATTACGTCCTGTTGCGTTCACCATCTGTACCGTGACTGCCGTGGCAAATTTTTTGACAGTTTAAAAATCTGGCACGGCATCCACGATATTCACGACCGCTCACGTTTGTCTATCACGTCCTTCTGCGCTGTCTCACGTTGTCTCGCGGTCACCACGTTTTGTCCACGGTGGCTGAAACGGGGCTGCCGTGGCCGCCGGGAACATAGTGTAAACCTAGCATTACTATCCATATCACTTGTTTAGGACATGTTCTATCTTACTATCCATATCACTTGTTTAGGACATGTTCTATCTTACTATCCATATCACTTGCTTAGGACATGTTCTATCTTACTATCCAATCACTTGCAGACCGTCTTACTATCCATATCACTTGTTTGGGACATGTTCTATCTTACTATCCATATCACTTGTTTAGGACATGTTCTATCTTACTATTCATATCACTTGTTTAGGACATGTTCCGTCTCACTATCCATATCACTTGTTTAGGACATGTTCTATCTTACTATCCATATCACGGGTTTAGGACATGTTCTATCTTACTATCCATATCACGGGTTTAGGACATGTTCTATCTTACTATCCATATCACTTGTTTAGGACATGTTCTATCTTACTATTCATATCAATTGTTTAGGACATGTTCCGTCTTACTATCCATATCACTTGTTTAGGACATGTTCTATCTTACTATCCATATCACTTGTTTAGGACATGTTCTATCTTACTATTCATATCACTTGCTTAGGACATGTTACACCTTACTATCCATATCGCGTGTTTAGGACATGTTCTATCTTACTATCCATATCACTTGCTTAGGACATGTTCTATCTTACTATTCATATCACTTGTTTAGGACATGTTCCATCTTACTATCCATATCACTTGTTTAGGACATGTTCTATCTTACTATCCATATCACTTGTTTAGGACATGTTCCGTCTTACTATCCATATCACTTGTTTAGGACATGTTTTATCTTACTATCCATATCACTTGTTTAGGACATGTTCCATTTTACTATCAATATCACTTGTTTAGGACATGTTCTATCTTACTATCCATATCACTTGTTTAGGACATGTTCTATCTTACTATCCATATCACTTGTTTAGGACATGTTCTATCTTACTATCCATATCACCTGTTTATGACATGTTCTATCTTACTATCCATATCAATTGTTTAAGATATGTTCCATTTTACTATCCATATCACTTACTTAGGACATGTTCTATCTTACTATCCATATCACTTGTTTAGGACATGTTCTATCTTACTATCCATATCACTTATTTAGGACATGTTCTATCTTACTATCCATATCACTTGTTTAGG
>SAYR01067887.1:0-11131 GCA_004382745.1 Argopecten irradians irradians | reverse complement strand
GATCCCAATTTCGTCATTTTCCATAGTCACAAAATTATGTATTCTGGTTAACTTTTTCGTCAGAAATTTTGGAATTTAGTTTATGACATTCAAATGAGTCATTTTATAATTACTTTTTATCATATTTTTAAACAAAACTTCCGAGTACTTTAGGATTCTCGAAGCCGTGCGCAATGTGTCCTGGTCGGCATTTATAGTAATTACGATCTAGCTATATTCATAAATCTAAATGTAGTCTATCTAACATGTATTCAAATTATTTAAAAGTAATATCACCTCAATTTGGGACTTCACATAACGGCATATGGAATAAAAATGATTAAAAAATAAAAAATAAACTCATGAAATTGAACGATTTCACTATTTTATTTTTCGAGATATCGGCAGCCATACTGTGCGTCTACGTACATCACACATGCATCTTCATTTATGTGTAACAGTGGTTTATACCATTCATCTAAAAATAATATATATGTGTAACAGTGATTTATACCATTCATCTAAAATAATATATACATGGGAAATAACGAAATATATATCTTTTACAAGTACTTATTGAGATATGTGTTGGTAATTACATATAAATATTATTAATTTCCCAACTATCGGCTGTTGCCTGAGGTGATCTACCAGCGAAGCCATGCACGAGCGGCCGTGGTCTGGCCAGGTGGTTCACATTTCGTTATATTTATGTTAAGTAGTGTTATGAACAGATTTTTCGTGTACATGTATAACAGAAATATGTTACATTGAAATCAATTATCTATTCATAACTTTTTCACAACATGGATTTCTACGTGTAAACAAAAAGCCGCGGTATGTGTGACGGCCCGGCACCGCTTCGCAAGCTGGCTTCAACACTAAATCTACACAAATATATTTTGCAATAAATATTAGTAATATAAATGTCTGTAACCTCTGAAACAATAAGAAACTATTTTGAAATCAGAATTTGCATGTATGAAAGTGTATACTTTTGTCAACGTATCGATTGTGTAGCAGGTAGCAATTTGCACTCACTTGCAAAATAACATATTTTAGAGTAATTGTGTAAGTTAATCTTGAAAACATTATATCATCAAAAAGTCACAAAAACGAAAACAAACGGTAAACAAAAAGTGATCTACATGTATATAATATAAATTTTCACCTCATCTGTAAGACGGAAATGGTTGTGTCGAGGTAACATGCAATCTTTCTGTGCAAGCAGCTGGGGTTCGATACTCGCAGCTATTCAAATATTTAAAAAAAAAAAAAAAAATTTGTTAATTAATTTATTGTAACGAAACGTTGATTTTTAACTCACCTGGCCTAAAGGGCCGGTGAGTTTATGTCATGGCGCGGCGTCCGTCGTCCATCCGTCAACATTTCCTTTAAATCGCTACTAGTCATAGAGTTCTGCATGGATTGTAGGGCAGGAGGGGCGGGGCCCAATAGGGGAAATAGAGGTAAATCCTTTAAATCGCTACTAGTCCTAGAGTTCTGCATGGAATGTAACCAAATTTGGCCACAAACATCCTTGGGGAAGGGGAACAGAACTTGTATAAATTTTGGCTCTGACCCCCCCGGGGGCAGGAGGGGTGGGGCCCAATAGGGGAAATAAGGGTAAATCCTATAAATCGCTACTTGTCCTAGAGTTCTGCATGGAATGTAACCAAATTTGCCCACAAACATCCTTGGAGGAAGGGGAACAGAACTTGTATAAATTTTGGCTCTGACCCCCCCGGGCAGGAGGGGTGGGGCCCAATAGGGGAAATAGAGGTAAATCCTTTAAATCGCTACTAGTCATAGAGTTCTGCATGGAATGTAACCAAATTTGGCCTGAAACATCCTTGGGGGAATAAGAACAGAGTTTGTATAAATTTTGGCTCTGACCCCCCGGGGCAGGAGGGCGGGGCCCAATAGGGAAATGGAGGTAAATCCTATAAATCACTACTGTGCTAAAGTTCTGCATGGATTTTAACCAAATTTGGCCACAAACATCCTTGGGGGAAGGGGAACAGAACTTGTATAAATTTTGGCTCTGACCCCCCAGGGGCAGGAGGGGTGGGGTCCAATAGGGGAAATAGAGGTAAATCCTTTAAATCACTACTAGTCATAGAGTTCTGCATGAATTGTAACCAAATTTGGCCACAAACATCCTTGGGGGAAGGGGAACAGAACTTGTATAAATTTTGGCTCTGACCCCCTGGGGGCAGGAGGAGCGGGGCCCAATAACGGAAATAGAGGTAAATCCTATAAATTGCTACTTCCTAGAGTTCTGCATGGATGTTAACCAAAATTGGCCACAAAACATCCTTGGGAGAAGAGGAACAGAACTTGTATAAATTTTGGCTCTGACCCCCCCGGGGCAGGAGGGGCGGGCCCAATAGGAAATAGAGGTAAATCATATAAATCGCTACCTGTCCTAGAGTTCTGCATGGATTGTAAATCAATTTTGGCCACAAACACCTTGTGGAAGGGGAACAGAACTGTAATAAATTTTGGCTCTGACCCCCTGGGGCAGGAGGGGTGGGGCCCAATAGGGGATTTAGAGGTAAATATTCAAATTCCTTCAGAAAAGAAACAATGAACCTGTATTCAGAACATTACTTGGCATTACAAACCAGGTGAGCGATACAGGCCCTCTGGGCCTCTTGTTTTACAAATTGCGTCATTTCACTTTCCCAGTTTCTGTAAACATCGTAAACATCTATTTCCTAATATGACCAATTTTTGCTGTGCTTTATGTATTATTTTTAGGTCATCTGACCAGAAGGAGAATACCCTGTATTCTTCTGGTTTGCTGCAGTTCGAGTTAAAGGGGTTTTACTGCATGTATATGATCTATTTAAAGGCATCGTATCATAAAAGAGAAGGAATCTG
Source organism: Argopecten irradians irradians (assembly GCA_004382745.1). NCBI lineage: Eukaryota > Metazoa > Mollusca > Bivalvia > Pectinida > Pectinidae > Argopecten > Argopecten irradians. The sequence continues at coordinate 8,266 of SAYR01067887.1, read as the reverse complement.
GTGTCATATCAGGTATCCAGCGTACAAGAGAAAGTCCAATTGAATACTCCAAGCAGCTTCCAAAAACCTGTGCCTTATCACTGTAAGTATAAATTCAAAATTATGTCCAATTATAAAATTTGTAGTAATTGAACAGATACAGACCCTGTTTGTACTCAAAGGTTTCAAATAAGTTCTTTTCAATTTGGCAAGATCTGTTACCTTGGCATCATGCCAGCTTTAGAGGAAACCCTGGAAGGACTATATATAGAATTAGATTTAAAGGGATAAATACCTTATACGTACTAGTTATGGAATTCAGCATCTAAGGCCTTACATGGAAGGGCAGATGTATATGCTGATAATGAAAGGATCATTAAAGAATAGGCAGATTAATTTGAGAACATTTCAACATAAAAGTGTGTAATAGTTTCCCGAGGGCTTGCCCGAGGGAAATATTACATCTGAGGGTACATAAACCTTCTTATTGTACCTCACTTTCATTTAGAATGTTCTGATTGGATTAAACTTGATCACATGACATTGAATAAGTTAGATGTTTCTCCGGAATTGGAACGCGAGGGAAATAACCCCAGGGAAATACCCGAGGGAAATAACCCCAGGGAAATAACCCTTGGAAGCTGTTGCTTATTTTTTGTAGCCCAACGAATTTAGCAATGTTGTTGTCGGGGAAATATCTTGATGTGTTCTTTTAACAGAGATTTTTTTTTTCTTTTAATTTTAGGTATAATAAAATAATTATGTGCTTTTGTGTTGGGATTCATCTAGAATGGTCTCCCTGGAAAGAGTTATTTTCTCTCGGCCCTCACACTGCCACTGGGGACAAAAATTGTTTATTATACCTAAAATTCACGATTAGCTAGAGTGGGTTAAATATTACTTAAACGTGCGATGAGTAAAAAAACAACATGGTTTACTCTTTGTCCGCCATTGTTGGACAATCAGAAAGGGAGATAACTCCGTGTGAAAGATGAGCGACCACCCTAGGGGCATGCGCCCCAGGGAAATATGTTGTTTTATTTCCCTGTCATGTGATGTGTTCCAACTTATCACAGACAATGTTGTAAAAACGAGGTATGATAATATAAAATTATATAAACAGGTGTTGTTGTGAAGATGTTCGTTATACAATAGGTCTGTAGGATTTTATTTAATAGATTTTTATAGATGCTGTGAAACAGCATTCTTAGGTACGCTCGGAGATCTAGAGCCTGTGCACATCTAAGCAATACAACCACTCTGCGATGAAAATTTAATGTTGTTTTGTTCATTTTACATATTACTTGATAGTATGAATAAATTGAACCTCAGTTTTCAAAAACACAAACATTGAATTTGTACATACATATGCACCATAGACGGTATGTTTTAAGTGTTCAGTAGGGACTCTAAGAATTTTGTATACCTACGCGTCATGTATGGTCCCAAAAATCACGAACAACGCCTTCTTCGATGTCTTTCTCCGCGGCAGACTTTCGGTGGATTTTGGATTGTGTATGGTTTTTTTTTTCAATTTTACGTAATTTATGCTACTGATCGATTAATGTAATGAAATGTTAGGAAGATAATTGCAAAAGAAAGTTCTTATAACGGTTATAGATGTTTTTGTTTCGGTTGCATTGACGAACTATATCTGATGATATTATTGCGCAGTAAAAGTTAATTGTGATGAGGTTCCGGCCTTCCTTGTTCTGTCACTGGGAGCTAGTTGTGCCTTTTGTTTATCGACAACTGCGTTATATTGAAAGGGAAAAAGTACAAAGTACATAAACTTACAAATTATAATGATAATATCTATCTATATATATACGAGCTACTAAGAGTGACAAATGAACTTATATTGGCGTGTAATGTACGGTAGCCTTACGAAGACTTGCTAAAGTCCAATGCATTGCATGAAGTTTTCGTGACGTTATTGTTCTTACAAATTCAAAAGAAATTTGAGTATTGTAAGTAACCAAATAATGTACCTTTTATTTGGCAAAAATATCTGGCCATAATTTATTATTATATTTGGCAAAGCGAAAATCACGATAATATGTCGCCAACCAGTACAGTTCTTGCGAAGACTTGCTAAAGTCCGATGCATTACATGAAGTTTTTTTTATGTTACCGACTAGCGTTCTTGTGAATTTAAAATAAATCTGAGTTTTATACGTTACGAAATAATATACCTTTTATGTGGCAAAAGGATCTGGCCATGATTTATTAGTCAAAAGTAGTCAAAGCAACCCATGTTAGTTTTCTAAAAAGGAAACCAAATTATATCCGGAAATCGTAATATTTCTAATGTTATATTTTTCCGAAAATATTCTTAAATGTTAAGTTGATATGAAGATACGGCTATGTTAACTTATGATATTTTTGTCTTTGAAGAGATGATGAAATTGATAATTTTAGTAATAAATAAAGAATTATAAAAAATGAAACTCGGATTCTGACCGGTTTTATTGGTGATGAAATCGTTATTTCCGAAATAATTTTAATATGAAATTTATTTCAGGAAAATGTTCTTGAATCAACTTTAAAAATCATGAAATAAATACGATATACTGTAAATATATTTTGTTAAACTCCAAAATTCAACACTGCACACTTAGTAGTATACTAAATTCAATATTTAAATGAAAAACCAATTTCTTTATTCCTTTGTTTGAGTCCTTCATTCACAGCATCTATGAGTGGCATTGGCACTTTGATATAGTCATCTTATGTTCCATCCGTTGTCCACCATGCTTTTCATTCAAATGACATCTTCTCAACACCCGAAAGCCCCAGGATACTGATATTTGACCTATAGCATGCTGTGATGAAAGGCTACCAAGTATGTTCAAATGAATGACCTTGAGTTTCATTCAAGGTCACAGGTGTCAAGAAGGCTAAAAACTTTTAAACAACTTCTTATAAATAACTAAGACGGTTTTGGACCTGATATTAGGCCAGTGATATGCTGGGATGAAGGGTTACCAAGTTTGTTAAAATAAATAACCTAGACTTTCATTCATGGTCACTGGCGTGAAAATGTTTAAAAAATTTCAAATAACTTCTTGTGAATAACTAAGAGGCCTAGAGACCTAATATTGGGCCTTGACATGGTGGGATAAATAACATTTAGCTACATTCAAGGTCACAGGGGTCAATTGGGCCTCTTGTTTTTCATTTTTCACCTAATGTCACACATTGCAGTAAATATCGCCAGATACTGTAATCCAACTTTCTTTAAGTTTTGCATGCGATTTACTTTCGCGAATTTCATTTTGATTTTCGGGTCTCTGCATTAAAATTGTTTAAGTAAGAGCAGGAAAACTGTTTATCAGGGAAGAAATACTGCATAAGATGCAAGAGTCATTTTGACTGATCAGTTGACGTTACAATTAATGTCAACATAAGTGATGTCATTTTGGTCACGTTTTGGGTGTCTTTTATACCCTATATTCTGTAGCTTATAGACTTCATTTTGGCTTGGTTAGTGTACGTGGATGTGGCATTATTGGGTGCCGTAGATCGTGAGTTCGAGGCCCGGATAGGGCACGAGTCAATAAATTGTCATGCTTTGTTAAATTGTGTTTCTTTGATATTTTATATATAGTTGATGTGACAAAAAGGTGTCTGTGACATATACTCGTGTGCGACTTGTACCCCATGAAATTGTTAGCATATTCCAAAAAGTCACATACGAAGCTGCCATGAAATGAAAGACAATGAATTAAAATTGTGATCTGTCATCGATATTCATTTTATTTGGTTGTTGCCAGGTGTTTGAAGAATTTGATAGTGCCAATCCTGGCTGGCCTGATGGAGAGCAAGCTAGCTGTACGATGGTCGTTTGATCGGTTTTTTGTTGCGATCAACAGTATTAATAGTATGAAGGTCATCAAGATGTTTGAATGTAACTCGGGCTGTAACCTCCGGATTTATGTCGGAAAAAACGACAGGTATAACCATGACAACTGAAATCTTTGGCTTTTTAGGTTACCGGTACCTGACTTTAGGTCATGGTGGCCTATTGTGATAGTCTTTTTTATCCATCGTCGTACGTTCTTAACATTTCCCTTGTGAACATGATAACTTGAGTAAATGTGCACCAAGCCTAATGAAACTTTGTATGTATATAGACTAGCATTGGAAAGATCTAAGACAAAATTGAAAATCAGCTTTATTTTAAGGTTATTGTTGGCAATGATTATTAAAGTGGATAGTCAGGCAAAGGAAGTCTACAGTCAGTAAAATGGTGTTAATATATGGCAGTATCATTTCTTATGAAATAGAAATATAAAATTTCCTGTCAAAATCGCTCTGCATGCGAACTATTCACTTTTATTTAAGCATTGAAGTCACTATTTTTAATTTCATCGGGGTATGAAAGAAATTTGTTTGCAAACTGTGTGAATCTGCGTAGCGGATTCTCACAAAAGTTTGCAAACCAAATTTATTTCATAACCCGATGAAATTAAAGAATAGTGACTTCAATGCTTGTAATTAATTTTCCATGCTACTTTATAAAATGAAATACGTTTACACGTACGATTCCATTGATTTTTTCCTAGGGATTATTTTTTCCAAATCGATACGCAACGTCAATGTTTATATTGTGACGTCACGATAACATCGGGTTTCCGCGCCATTCTCGGATATTTTTTTTCATCGTGGAATGAAAAAAATGAATAGGCCAATCAGAAAGCCAGAAACAAAGAGAATTAATTATTAATGCTTGTATTAACATAAATAAAATACATATAAAACTAAGGCCACACCAAATTAATTTGTAGTTCTTCGGGATATTCAAAAGAAAAAATAGAGCGTGCTAGCGATTTTTTTTTTTTTATTGAAATCGAGGATGTTTAGATGCGAATGGTTTCAAAGTCAAGTGAGCGATTTTTTTTCTTCAAACCATGGAAGCAAATATTAATAAAGAAAACACTGATAAACCTGTTTACTGTGTTTTTTCAATCATCCTGGATACTTCTTTATATATATGTTTTCATGCATAAACAAAACTGTAATTTAAACAACAATGTAATTTCAATAGAAAAATTAAAAAAAAAAAAAAAAAAACATAATGATCTATTTGACCTGAGTTAAAACAAAAAGGCAGATTTCTAAAAACAATTATCTATCTGACCAGTTTAAACAAAAAATATCATTAAAACAATCACACATGTACATATCTTTGATTTTGACAATTGAAGTTTGTTACCGCTATTTCTTATAAAGCAGTGAAGGGATATGTTTCAAATTTCATGTGCAGGTTCCCCTAGGGGCCTTGTTGTGCATATAGCATTCTCAAACCATTCGGTGAAAAAGATGGCCGACAGGCCGCCATCTTGTATTTTGATTATTGAAGATTGTTACTGCTATTTCTCAGAAAGTACTGAAGCAATCTGTCTCAAATTTCATACTTGGGTTCCCCTAGGACCTTAAGTGTGCAAAATGCATTTTGGGACCAATTCATGAAATAGATGGCCGATAGGTAGCCATCTTGGATTTTGATAATTGAAGTTTGTTACTGCGATATATCTCAGTAAGTAATGAAAGGATCTTTCTCAAATTTTATATGAAGTTTGTAGTAAAAGTTTGAAAAGCAGAGAAAAGATCCATCTTTCCATTGTCAGATGAGGAAAAACGGTATAAAGCTAGTATATTAATAATCCGAAATAAAAGGCCAAAATAAATAAATTCAAAGTAAAATCAAAATCATTTCTATGGAATATATATTCAGCCACTATAGGGCCTTCTTCAGTCCGAAATCAGTCCGAAATTCCATTGTCAGACGTAGATCATTCTTTGGTGGGCACCAAGATCCCTCTGGGATGTCTTGTTTTTCAAGGGGTCAAATAGGCTAAAACTTCAACATCTTCTTCTAAAATTCTGGAAATGGTAGAATCAAATACTCTTTATGGATGGATGATCCTGGAGTCTCACGCTTTCTCCTAGGGAGAAGGGTAAGTTTACTTTAGTTTATAAAGAAAAAACACATTTATGAACATAATTTGCTCAATTTTTTTAACAAAAAATGAGTCAAACTTGATTAGAATTATTAGTCTGAGATATAGCATTTTAACATTCATATCGGTCCTCGCTGACCCCCTGGGGGACCAGAGGGGCGGGGTCAAACAGGTCAAAATGACTCAAATTTCAAAAAATCTTTTATCTGAGTTCACAGGTTTGATGGAAGCAAACACTCTTAATAGACTATAAAGTCAAATTTATAAAATCAATTATCTACTTCAAGGGCCAGTATATATAGTGTCTTTGATTCATTCTCTATCTGAACTCAGGTGACCGTTAAGGCCCATGGGCCTGTTGTTCAAAGTATAATATAACTATATAAAGGCATTTTTCTACATCAAGAAAAAAATACCAATGATTTTCCAAACTATCCAGTAATTTGATGCATGCACTTATCCATGGATATCAAAGATATAGGTTCAATGTATGTATTATTGACAAAATTATCAGAATGAACACAAACTTTCAATTGAAAATCATTAATACAATATACCAGGAAAATCATTTACTTTGGCACAAAACACATAAAAATTATGTTTCATGAGAATCAAATGATAGAAGGTTTGACAGATTGTGAAAAATTCAGTTGTCAGGTTTTGACTATAGCTTCACTATGGACTTACTTTAAGCAAATAGTATGGATGAAATGAAAAATGTATACTGATTCATGATTCTGTATTAAAAACAATGTTCAAAAGAAATGATTGTCACAATAATAAGTGATAAAAAAAATCTATGAGATATATGATGAATGCAGACTAGTAATGATATTGTAATATTCAAGATTTAATTAAAAAACAGTCTCAATATCATCATTGATAGTAATGAATATCTTCCAAGGAACAATTCATATTTTCAATACCAGTCTCGAAAAAGTCATATAATTAATCGAAAAGCAATTATAACAATGTACTATAATAGTTAAAACATTTATTGCAAGGAAATACTTTTGATTGCTTGAATGTCGATCTAAATCTCGGTCCGATGCAGGCATTATTGATTTTTTCCTCAAATTAATGTCAACAAGAACGACTATAAGATCACAAAGTTTCATCATTATTGACTCAAATAGCCGTGATGACATAACCATGTGGTCTCGCACGAAACGGTATATCAATCAATAGCCACCCATTAAATTCGAACCAAAGTGCTGCTAGAATAGAGATTAACGAGAGTTGAAACAGATGAATGTCTAAAAAACACGTAAAGGTCCCACAAATTGTTTTCATTTTCGCGGCGAAGATTTTAGTCGATCAATATAATAAGACAGGTCTAAGTATGCTGGGTCACTCCGGACGTTCATCACTCATCGTCCAAAAATTTTCAACGTGAAAAGTTCAAAAACATGTTGGTAAATACGATTTTTCCCTCAGCGCTCTTCTCTTTACTGCATTTTTTGCAGTTAATTCATCTATGTCAGACAAAACCTTTACTGTCACCATTTCCACAATGTAATTCAAGCTTCTCCAAGCGCTGATAAAGCACTAAATGAGTCGGATGACGGAAAAATAAATTCAGATTTATTTTGATGTGCGGTTGCACTTTTTTAATTTCTTTTTTTTTCTCAAACTCGAAAATTTACGTACGCTGCTCCCGACAAACTACAAATAAATTCGGTGTGGCCTAAAGTGTTATCCACTTTAACATTGCTCAAAAATTGTGATTGTACAAGGGAGAACTTCACCAAAAAATGTCAGATTTTATTTCAATGTAAATTTATTTTAAAATATTTCATTTTAATTAGAAATTTTATTTCAATGTAAATTTATTTTAAAATATTTTATTTTTATTACAAAAAATCAGATATGCCAGTTTTCAAGAGGTTCTAGCCAGAGAAACAGACCCAATATCCCCTGCCTGTTGAACCCAGTTGATCCTGTATGATAAATCAGAGAACTTGAGTTGAATAGGTCAACAGCAAACCATGGAGATCCAGGAATATCCAAAGAGGATCCTCATGGGACAGTTATTCCTCTTCAGTAGGGAAGGGGTTGACAGGCAGAAACTAGCTCTCCCTGAAATACGTAAGTGTTTGAAATTTCTTTATTTGATAGTAATAATTATATCCCCGCAACAAAGTTAAGGAGGGGTCACAGTTATACTGGAATTAACTTAAAGTTATCAGCCTGTCTGTCTGTCTGTAAACACAACTTTGTCATACAAAATCCTCCTAAACTACTTGACAGATTTTGATGAAATTTGGTACACAGAAACCTGACGGACAAGAAAAGGTCAGGGGTCACCTACCTGATCACAT
>SAYR01067860.1:492623-528662 GCA_004382745.1 Argopecten irradians irradians | reverse complement strand
CACGCGCAGAGCTACGTACAAGTTAGTAATCTTGTACGTCAAGTAGATCTTGTACGTATAACTTAGTACTGTCACATACAAGTTGAGTTGAAAGCTGCTGTTATACCGCAGAATTGAGTCTCCTGCTGATATTTTTCCGTAATTAAAGCATTAGTCTACTTTTCATTGCTTCAAGAACGATCACAGGTTTAAATTTAACTTTATTTGACAATATTCAAAATATAAATATATATAATGAGGACAATATCTTTTTCAAACAATCATAATTTGAAATTGCCGGATTTATGAGTTTGAAACTGTATAGTCACTTGCATTATTTTTGAAACTGACATCTGTACTAGTTCCTTTCGAGGAAACTGTATAGTCGCATTGTTTTATAGATAAGAATTTATTTTAGTGATAAAATGGATGATGATACATTCGATAAATGAAAGTTTTATCTATTAAAAGAGGAGAAAACAAATTCGTAATTTTCTTCAGTAATGTAAAGTTAAATACCTTCACACTGGTGCCATTATTGGAAATTTGTTGGACATTTATTTTACAGTCAGTATATTAGTAATTCGAAAATATTAACTGCCTCGAAAAAATCTAAGCATTATGCCCTAATTCGAACGAAGTTACTGATTGCACTGATTGCACAGGACAACAAAGCAAGAAACAAATTATTTCATATGTTTTTTTTGTGTTTTATTAGACATATTACACACATAATTTTGTCCAAATGATGATCATATTTATTACTCAGTTATAAACATTTACATGTTAACAGGGTGTCCCAAAACATGTCCCGAGTCTTGACGCTTTATAAAAAATGGTTTTGGTAGACAGAAGGAATTTGATCTATTACCATTAGAAAGGTAGTAATCTGCTCTGGTACACGATATTAACAATCCGGACAAATATCTTTTTGTGAAGACTTATATGAAAATGAGAGAAAGTCATATTTTTCGCTAATTTTGCGTTTTTTTGTTCAGAAAATCAATTAACTTTCAAGTTAGAGAATGGGGCACGAGGTTCCGCCTTCTTTCGATGACAGATGAATTCTGAGCCCAGAAATTCCTCACCTACCTCACATTTGTAAATCTGCTTTCTGCAGATGGACAGCTCTGGGTGACATTTTCATAAAATTTCATTATGGTAAGTATGGGATTTTCCGACCGCATTGTAGATTTAATAACTTCAGGCATGAATGCTTTCATGGTGCTAGAAAGTCATAAAATATGACATATATCGATGATATCATCATTTATATTATGACGGTCAATTCACACATAATGGCGATGTTAAATCTTGTCAAATGTGTACCCAATTAAGTTAAACTTTGGATACTCCTGCTTTCAAATCATTTTGAATTTTCCCAAAAAAGTTTAGTATTGCAAAATTTATTATCCGTCAAATCGGGACATGTTTTTTTTGGGACACCCTGTATATGTTCGGAACTTATCAAAGCATCCACACTCCACACAAATGTCGCAAGGTATTCTTTTTTTTCCATTTGGCTTAACAAAGGGTAAGTTATACGTATAGCTTCATGCGATGCGATTGTGACGTAACGCAGTCAATTCTTTAATACCGAGAGTTTTCAACATTATACTAATCTTATACAGTACAAAGATAATAAACTTGTACGTAAAGATACTAACCGTGAACGTACAAGATTTAACTTGTACGTACAAGATACTATCTTTGTACGTACAAGTAAGTTTGTACGTACAAAATCTATCTTGCAGTTTTTATTATTTTTCTGGACTTTTTTGTCACTTCTCATTGGTCAAAAACAGACGCCACGTGATCACGATTTAAAAACTCATTATTGACAAACGATTCTTTTCCGTGAAAGTAGTTTAAGTAGATAAAAGTATTTCGCAAAGTGTTAGTTGTATTAGATAACGTTAATTGGAGTCTGGCGTTTACAAACCGCTGTGCGTCGATATTTCTGGCGCTTTGAAATAAACGGTTTGATGACGCTGAAAGTTCGAAGCATAACACAAAATGTGACAGACGACGTTGATGTGTTTCGGTTCTACAGTTCAAGCTTTAAGTTTCAATATAAACAAGGTAGAGAGAAGGAATAACTGGAATACAAATCATAGTAGCGTCTGGGCATTGGAATATGTGACATAACGTTTGATATTTTATTTTAATAAAATTCCACCTAGGCTACTTACAACATTTAGGTCCTAGGCTAATCCTACGGTATGTATACGATTTTTATTTTTCGGCATTGAACACTAAGCTAAGATAATAGTATCTGAAATGTCGATCTGAATATGTTAATATGGGATGTTTGACGTCGAAGGGTATTTATTTTCAAAGGAGAACAAAACTATACACTTAATTGACTGTGTCATTTAATTGACATGGAGCTATGTGGATGAATGGAGGATGTTACATGTGGACAATGTACGTAAACACGGATATCACCGGGTTCATGTAATAAAATTTGAAGTGTATCAATTGATTACTGTTCTTTTCCATATGTTGTTTTTGATGAATATACTGTGTTTACAAAATCATAGGATTGTAACTGTCATCACGAAGCAGAATTTACCAATGCGATGTTTCATTTAGTTCACACTCATTTCTAAAATGTAAAGAAATCCAGGAAAAATAATAAAACAATTAAGCATTTTGATTTCGGTCACTACATGGTTATATCGGACCACGAAAAAATTGCGACCTCGGACTCGTCTCGGTCAATAATTTTTTCTTTGGTCGATATAACAATGTATCGACCTAATCAAAATGCTATATGTTGTATAATTGATTGTACGTTCAAGATACTAACTTGTACGTACAAGATACTGTTGAACGTACAGATGCTAGGTTGTACGTACAAGAATACTTACGTTGTACGGTACAGATAGTAACTTGTACGTACAAGATATGCGTTACGTACAATATCAGTTGTACGTACAGAGAGTAAACTTGTAACGTACAAGATACGTGTAATAAGTGTACGTAACAAGATATTAACTTTGTACGTACAAGATTATAACTTGTACGTACAAATAATCAAATTTTGGCAGTGGCCGAATACGCCGCGTACGGTAGAGAGTCAGTCCCAGTATTTTTACAATTTTGAATTCCCATAAGGATGCTACCATCGCATATGGAGCACTATCCCGGATACTTGATTTCAGAGAAAAGTCGTTATATGGAAATAAACACATTGACACCTTTTGGCCCCGCCCCTCAGGCCCAAGGGGATAAGCCACACCCTTTGTATAATTTTGTATCCTCATGCCCATACAGATACTACCTTTGCAATATTTTTTGTTTAATATCGTGCTAGTTTTAGAGAAGAAGTCTTTTATAAGGAATTAGAGTTTTTTCAATGTTAAGCCACTTTTCATGATATATACTTACCATAGCTTTAGAATTCAAATACATTACTACACCAATTTTTATAGCCTGAAAACATTATATTTCGAAATCCGTCTCCCTACCGTACTTATATTTCGTACTCGACGAGAGTATATAGAATGGTGTCCCTTTCTAAAACCTTATGTAGCACGAAGGACAAATGACTGAGGAGGAAAGGGAATGAGGACAGAAGGGTGGAACCCAATAAGTTTTGTTAGTTTTACATCATGTAAATTGGTTTTTACATTGAAAAACCTCAATTTCTTTCAGTAATACGCTACACATAACTTTAGTACGCTATTTGTCTTACCGTAATGGAGAGTCCGAAGCCAGGCAGCCCAGTCAAATGGCAAATGGGGACAGGCCCCAGGCAGAGAATAATAAACAAGGTTGAATGAACAAAGGAAAAAACGAATATACTCCCCGTGGAAAGAGGTGCACCATGGAAACCTGCTCGCATAATGTTAAAAGACCATATATGTATATAATGTCTACTTAGGAAGAACAGTCACAGACTGAATCATCACAACTGGGCCCAAGGAAAACAGTCCATGAGAGTGGAAGGACAGAGACCGAGGTGAAAGTAGACTGACCACGCCAAACGGCAGAAGACATCATCGTCCTGGTAACAAGGACCTATTGCGGAGAGCCAAAGAAGTCGCTAGAAATACGCGAAGAGTGAAAAGACAATGCATGAATATCACTTCTCCTGTGGCCTGAGGCAACAGAGCAGGAAGACAGTCTTTAAAGTTAAAAACTTTATGGAGACCGATCCTAAAGGCACATTAGAAGCCGAAGCTCCCATTTGTGACTTTAAACGAGTTCTAGTTCACTGTGGAGCTTGACGTTAGGCCTGTCCAATTGAACCCCCGAATCAAGACAGACAAAGAAATGAAGATCATACCTCTGGTCTACCACGGAAAGTAAATACACTGGCAATAGCTGTGCGATAGCCTGCAATAGTACATTTTGCGCTCCCTAAACAACAAGGAGAATGAAACTCAGCAATCAGCTGGGCAGAGGCCATGACCGGATCAATCTCCTTGACGTACACCAATCAAAGAAAATCTTCCAGCGTGACTGGTAGACGGCAGAGGAGAAAGACCTAATTCGATCGCGGCGATGCGAAGCTGACATATCCGAAGAAAACCTGTCTGAGCATAGGACTCCTGAAATCATGTCCAAGCATGAAGGTCACGCTCTGGGGCCGATTCTAACGAAAGACATTTGGCTTTGGTGGGAAGAACCAGAGGACGAGCACCAGAACGACAAGAGCTCCGAAAACTAGGGTGTCGCGGCAACAGTGGCGCTATCGGAAAGAGGGAGCAATAATACCCCGGAAACTTCTGTAGAACCCTGCGTCCACGGCCAAGCCCTATTTGGTTTGGCACGGAACACGAAGGTTGACAACTGACTATTGAGAAAAGAGGCAAAAAGGATCGAGGGATATAGATGCCGTTCTGTCATCAACCAGCTGGCGCTGCCTGGAGATTTATCCCGCCAGAACATTTGCCCTTCCTGGAAAATGCTTGACTAAAAATTGTTAACTGCATTTCCTTAATAGATAGGAATATACGGAAATAACGGACAGCGAGGGCACAAAGAGGTAAGCTGATGTCCATGTCTCTCCAGATAAGCGACCACTGTAGAGTTGTCCGTAGCCATTCAAACCGCCTTGGAATGCAGAATCCTCTAAAAAGTCTGAGAGACCTCTGTGGATCGAGGTGTTTCCGATCCACAGATTCCCGAAACTAGATGTAAATATTAGCAATTTCGTCGACATAGTTGTGAACATATCTCCCTAGAGTGCAGAAATCACACTACAACCAACAGCAGTTGATGGGACACCAAGCTCCCAACCTCTTGCGGATCAGAAAATATTCTGGAATAGAAGCCGAGTGTGTAGTCCTATACGCACCCCTCGACACGCCCTTTAAAAGCATTGTCCTTACTTCCTCCCGGATGGAAACTGCCTTATCCGGATCCCCCGAAGGAGGGAAAAATACATACTTTGACACAAAGTGTGGATGCCACAAGTATGGAATGCCAAACCGTCCTTCACTACAGAAAAGGCTCAAGAGTCCTGTGTGATTTTCTTCCATTGACTCTAGAAAGAAGGTGGACTGATGATCTCCTAACGGAAGATGAAAACAGGAATATCGAGACCTCCACAGATGGAGAATTGTTGCCTAACCCAACCCTAATTTACGAGAGGAGGACTTGAATCTCAGAACTGCTGAATTCTCAAGAACGGACCTTTCGTATGGAACGATTCAAGGACGGAGAAAACAATCAGGAACTTTCGTCTTGTCCCAATGAGGGTTTGTACTCTTCCTACCTTTCCCAATGTTACTCTTGAAATAAGGCTTTGACTTCGGTCGCATATAACAGTGGGAGCAGAATTTCTAGCCTTCTTCTTGGTGGTGCTGACACTCTGTGAGGTAATGGCTCCAACCTCTGAATTTTTTCTATGTTTTCAAAACAGAGAAAAACTCCTAGCCAACAAGACATTGACGAGCATGGCACCTTCAAAGAAGCCAATGATCTCAATGTCCTGTTCAGGGCAGAAGTATTCAGTTTTATATATGACATTCTGGATGGAAGAGACGCAACAGCCTCTCCATCTTGTGGTGCTCCTTGGAGCCGAACACTACCTGGTTCCCTGACCAAGTTTTCCCGAGTTCAACACTCAAGCTTAGCTGCAAAGAGGACGGCAGTCTATCATGTATTGCATAACCAGGGGCTTGAACTTTGACCAAAACTGAGGTGCAACAGGGCTAACCTAAGCGTGCGAGATGAGGAAAAATTCTTCTTCATAACTCAAGTTAAGATATGAATGTCATTTGACCACTTTTCCTTGTTAGATAAACACCCGTCAAATTGTCCAATGAAAATATCTAGTAAAACATCTTATTACACGTGGGAATCATAATAAACAAACCCAACGCATTGGTCAGTAAAAGCACGTGAATGAATATGGATTTGAATGCGTTGGGCTAAAAGGAACTCGGGTCTAATCCTAGATTCGTTATGATATTAAACGGAACTCGGACATGGTTTGTCGACTCCGTTTCTACGCTATATTGAGTTTTACTGTGATTATATGTTCCTAAGGTTCCGAAGACGATTACTGTAAAATGCTAGAACACTGACACGTCAAAAAGGACCGCTCAAGGTGCTTTGCGATTAGGAAAAGTAATATCTTGACAATGAAATGTACAATTGAAGCTCTGATTTCGAAATGTTTGATGACAGTATAAGTACAAGAGATCTTAGAGGATCCTTGGCGCCTACGAAAGAATGATGTATTGTCTGACGAAAGAGGAATATTTTTTCTGCTTTTTAAACTATAAATATTAAAATCCAAGATGGCTGCCTCTTGGCCATCTTGTGATTTTTGTTTCATTGAGTTGTATGGCCCATTTGGGGCTATCTTGTTGATAGATCGGTTCAAAAATGCATTATACGCAACTAGGAACCTAGGGGAAACCATCCTCTGAAATTTCAGACAGGATCCTTTGGTGCTTTCTGAGAAATAGAGATAAACATCTTCAATTCCAAAATCAAAGTTGTTTCTCTATCGGCCATCATGTCGATTGGCCCTAAAATGTAATATGCAGAACAGGGGCACTAAGGTAACCTACACTGCATTTAAGACTTCTTGGTAACAAAAAAAAAAAAAAAACTAAAAGGACAGGCGGACGAGACGGACGTACGACGGACGGACAGATAGATCGACAACCTGATTACTATAAGGCACCGTATTGCGATACGGGGCCTATTAGCATACGGATATTCATTGAAGTCTTTAAAGGCAATGTATAGGCAACATCGGCTTAAACAGACCTAGATCTTGTTCCTAGATCCGTTATACTATTAAACAGAACAGAACAGGTTTCGAGCGTCAGCTCTAAACTGACCTCGGGTCTGGATCCCTAGATTCGATCAAATAAACGGAAGTCGAATATGGTCTTCCTAGTTCTGTTTTGAGCTTAAAAAAGAACACGGGTCTGGGTTCTTAGTTAAACGGAACTCGGGTCTGGTTCCTAGTTCCGTTTAAGTTAAACGGAACTGGAGTCTAGGTGTCAGATCCGTTTAAGGGAATTCGTTGTTAATGAGATTAATTCTGTTCTGTAATTATGAATGTAAGCTTTAAGTTCGATTCCCGTATAATGATATGTAATTGAACATGCAATTAGGATAGGAATCCTAATAAACGGAACTCCGCTCGTTGGCCAGTATGTTTGTTAAACGGAACTCGGTCTGGTTCCTAGTTCGTATAAGCTTAAACGGAACTCGGGTCTGGTTCCTAGTTCCGTTTAAGTTAAACGGAACTGGAGTCTAGGTGTCAGATCTGTTTAAGGGAATTCGTGTTAATGAGATTAATTCTGTTCTGTATTATGAATGTAAGCTTTAAGTTCGATTCCCGTATATGATATGTAATTGAACATGCAGTTAGAGATAGGAATCCTAATAAACGGAACTCCTCTCGTTGGCCAGTATGTTTGTTAAACGTAACTCGGGTCTGGTTCCTAGTTCCGTATAAGCTTAAACGGAACTCGGGTCTGGTTCCTAGTTCCGTTTAAGTTAAACGGAACTGAGGTCTAGGTATCAGATCCGTTTAAGGAAATCTGTGTTATAGATATTAATTCTGTTCTGTATTATGAATGTAAGCTTTAAGTTCGATTCCCGTATATGATATGTAATTGAACATGCAATTAGAGGTAGAAATCCTAATAAACGGAACTCGGCTCGTTGACCAGTATTTTTGTTAAACGGAACTCGGGTCTGGTTCCTAGTTCCGTATAAGCTTAAACGGACCTCGGTCTGGTTCCTAGTTCCGTTTTAGTTAAACGGAACTGGAGTCTAGGTGTCAGATTCTGTTTAGGGAATTCGTGTTAATGAGATTAATTCTGTTCTGTATTATGAATGTAAGCTTTAAGTTCGATTCCCGTATATGATATGTAATTGAACATGCAGTTAGAGATAGGAATCCTAATAAACGGAACTCCGCTCGTTGGCCAGTATGTTTGTTAAACGTAACTCGGGTCTGGGTTCCTAGTTCCGTATAAGCTTAAACGGAACTCGGGTCTGGTTCCTAGTTCCGTTTAAGTTAAACGGAACTGAGGTCTAGGTATCAGATCCGTTTAAGGAAATCTGTGTTATAGATTTTAATTCTGTTCTGTATTATGAATGTAAGCTTTAAGTTCGATTCCCGATAATGATATGTAAATGAACATGCAATTAGAGGTAGAAATCCTAATAAACGGAACTCGGCTCGTTGACCAGTATTTTTGTTAAACGGAACTCGGTCTGGTTCCTAGTTCCGTATAAGCTTAAACGGAACTCGGGTCTGGTTCCTAGTTCCGTTTTAGTTAAACGGAACTGGAGTCTAGGTGTCAGATCCGTTTAAGGGAATTCGTGTTAATGAGATTAATTCTGTTCTGTATTATGAATGTAAGCTTTAAGTTCGATTCCCGTATATGATATGTAATTGAACATGCAGTTAGAGATAGGAATCCTAATAAACGGAACTCCGCTCGTTGGCCAGTATGTTTGTTAAACGTAACTCGGGTCTGGTTCCTAGTTCCGTATAAGCTTAAACGGAACTCGGGTCTGGTTCCTAGTTCCGTTTAAGTTAAACGGAACTGAGGTCTAGGTATCAGATCCGTTTAAGGAAATCTGTGTTATAGATTTTAATTCTGTTCTGTATTATGAATGTAAGCTTTAAGTTCGATTCCCGTATATGATATGTAAATGAACATGCAATTAGAGGTAGAAATCCTAATAAACGGAACTCGGCTCGTTGACCAGTATTTTTGTTAAACGGAACTCGGGTCTGGTTCCTAGTTCCGTATAAGCTTAAAGGGAACTCGGGTCTGGTTCCTAGTTCCGTTTAAGTTAAACGGAACTGGAGTCTAGGTGTCAGATCCGTTTAAGGGAATTCGTGTTAATGAGATTAATTCTGTTCTGTATTATGAATGTAAGCTTTAAGTTCGATTCCCGTATATGATATGTAATTGAACATGCAGTTAGAGATAGGAATCCTAATAAACGGAACTCCGCTCGTTGGTCAGTATGTTTGTTAAACGGAACTCGGGTCTGGTTCCTAGTTCCGTTTATTAAACGGAACTAGGAACTAGGAACTCGCAACCAACTTCAGCCCTCCACTAATACAAGAGTTATGAGAAACTTTGGATATTTTTATCAAAATTGAAAAAGAAAGCTTTCCATAATGTTATTACCAGGTATATATTTCAATATCAGATATGGATACACATTTTGAATAATTGTTATCTTGACTGTTGTCTGCGACATGCATTAATGCCATTGATCTTGATTCGGATAATGTCCGTTTTGTAAATACTCGACGTAGTTGTTAACATCTCCGAGGTCTGGCATTGAGGATTGTTTGGAAGCCATTTTGTTTGTATGATTGTAATGAATTAGGCTGTCTATAAATTAAAGCAAAAGAAAATAAATTCTAAACCATACAGTTAAGCATATGCCCGAAAAACAAAAATGGATCTTGTTCTGATCCGAAAAACAAAAATGGATCTTCTTCTGATCCGAAAAACAAAAATGGATCTTGTTCTGATCCGAAAAACAAAAATGGATCTTGTTCTGATCCGAAAAACAAAAATGGATCTTGTTCTGATCCGAAAAACAAAAATGGATCTTGTTCTGATGTAAGTAAGACCGGTGTTAGTATTATACTTATGTAATCAAGTTAAAGATGATTTATAGATATTACTTTGTGCCAGCTCAGAAATTCTTCTAACAATCTAAATTCTGTCCTATTTCGCGATCATTTGAAATGTGTTCTTGTGGTTTGGTAATGAAACAGATGAATATGATCTTTTTATACATAAAATATGGATGTCCATTATCGAATGAACCAGGATCAACTCTCAGAACCAAATTACACAACCCCAATATTCCCCACTCGCATTTTAACATAAAAAATCTATAATACAGCAGTGACCACTTGAAGAAAAGAATGCATATTATTGCAATGTATATCAGAATACATATATGAAATTAAACGATTTTTTTAGATTTTTTCTACGGTGATAGGTTAATGGTAATAATATTCATTAGAGATCTGATATTAATTTAAATGTTACAATATTTTGTAGTTGATAAATGAACCATACATCGGATTTGTTTGGATATAGCTAATATAGGCTTTGCCTGATGCCAAATCCATTTGCATCTAAAATGCATTAAAATTTGGTGAAATTCAAATTGATTCTGAAAGGTTCTCCTCTTTGCACAATAGTAAACTTAATGTGTTTATTCTTAAATGGGGTTTGTTAACAAATATGGCTAAAGATTAATAATATGTGTTTGTAAATATTAAAAAAATATACAAATGTATTGTTACTCTACAAATGTAATCCAGTATTTTCATTACAAAAATGTAATTTAAAAAAAAAAAAATGAAAATAAATTCTTCTGGTTACCAAGACGTCCAAATATACTTAATACTTCAAGTGTGAAAGTGAGGGTGAAAGAGATGTTTCTTTTGTACTTGTCTTTGTATACTGTGAAAAAAAAGCTAATAAAAATGTGTTTCAAGTGGTATGACCGACTGAACTCATACAAATGTAATTAAAAATATGTATGCTTTACCTGTTACCGGTATGACATCTGACGATAGAATGACATGGATGAACAGTCATTATGGTTGTTTTCAGCATAATATGTTACATCTATGGTTTTTAAGTGATGAATGCTTTGTACAGTACGGGTTTTATTAACACAAAAGAATTTTAGCTGCAATATTGCACCTCCAAAGACTTTAGAGAGATGATAGTGGCGTCTTTAGAGCTATAATTGGTCCCTATTCCTGCTTATGGAGCAAAGAAATGATGGTGAAACCATTATTCAAACGTCTGTATCTATTTTATCATACTTGTTTCGTATCACTCACCTACTAGGTAATAAAACTTAACTGTATAAGATATATAATTTACAAAGAGGATTTATTTTTTCACATTGAAACTTGAATGTTCTTTCAAAGGAAAATTATAAGGCAGGTCTACAAATTGATGTCTTGTGATCGGTACAATATATATAAAGAAAGGTCGTTATGTTTGAAAAATTGATATATATATATATATATGCATGTATACGCTTAAAACAATTGAAATATACAAAAACGGATAGCAAATTATGCTTGAGCGATTTTCTGAGGCAGTGCTCCACTTGGACATATAGGCACCATTTCGTACCCGGCCGAAAGGTATTGTAGGCCGGGTGCGTATATTCGACGTTTTATTTTACTACTTTAATTTTCCGTCATTTTGAAATGAATCAGAAAAAAACAATGCGATTACAAGTCAAATCTCCATACATGCCAATTGCGTGATATTTTCAACGCAAATCCCATTTTTGTATCTTTTAAAATAAACCCGGGCTTGCTTTGAAAAAAAAGTATGTTCAAATTTTACATAGTAAAAGAACATAGTAATTTTGTGACGTCCTGAAGCTTTACTGCATGTCTAGCCATGCGATACAGCTTCAGTCGAGACATGAGTGTATTACACTAGACCAGCCAGCATTACACATGAAGGTATGAGAGAAAAAAATCTTTTCGTGCATGCATCTCTATATTTGTTCCGTATTTTGGTAGATGACAGCGATCTTCGCTTATTTGAAGTTATGGGAACCAGTGGTGTCAATACTGTCATACTTTTACATAAGTCATATGTACATGTATGAAATCAATTGTTCATAATTACTTGTGCAAAGTGCTATTTAAATAAATACTCGATTGTCACATTCCGATCATGTGGGATGTTTCCGAGCACTATATCTTTCACCCGGGTCATTGAAAGTTATTTGTATAAGTAAGATACCTGTTGCACAATCGATGTAAAACGTTTATAGCTAAAATACATGAACAACTACTAGACATTTTGTTTTGTTTTTAGCTAGCTTGTCTCTGTTTGTCTATTAATACATACAATACTAACAAAAATTGCATCGTAGGACAGCCATAGTTCCACTAAATTGTTTTAATTACATTTTTGTCAAGGCATGTTGACTGTTTGGGTAATGCCCAATTAACACAATGAGCATCAGGTACCAAAGTTAACAATGCCACGACTATGAATTTAAAAAAATGCATTCCACTTTGCAATCTGGGAGTTGGCCTATGATATTGACGCCATTTTGAGTGAGTGTATTCATAAGCTTTCCATGCTTGTTTATAAGTCAGTTTATACTTATTTATCTACCAAATGCCTCGTGCATCAGTATAACAAATTTTGATTTTGTGTACTGTCACCTCAACAATACGAAATCAATCTAAATTCATTTTTAACCTGTTGGCTGTGATTAAATGAAAATGAAAATGAAAATCAATGAAAATCTGAGATTATAGGTATTTTTTCTGTATTTCATTAAGCCATAATTTTCCTATCAAAACTTGTCTAATATACGGTTTACTCGTTGAAAGAAATATTTTAAAGACGACTTTTTTGTATTTCTGTATATTAGGGCGTTGGGTTCGGTGAAGACAACGCATATGTATAATAGGATTAAAGCAGGCAACATGAACTTGAAGTTTAGATCATGCACAAAAATTCCTAGAAATTCACTAGATTTTTGTGTAATAACATTGATGATTATTTCGAAATATTAAGGTTATACCACCGGATAATGTGGTGAACATACATTGGTATAATGTCATCTTTTATCATCTCCAGTGCTTAATTTAGACTATTGTCCAAGTGCTCCTCTGTAGATCAGCACATGAAGATGTAAAATTATAAAACAACGTATAGGTATAAGAGAAACATTCTCTTTCATGTAAGGATATGAAGAATAGGGATATTATACCCACAAAATGACAAAATGTAAAGCACTCGACAAGCCTCGGGTTTTACAAAATTTTGGAAACCCCGGGTTGAATATCCATATTATTTATATCCACATGAAAAAAATTGTTATAATATTTAACCTGAGCTGGGGGTAACCAACAAGTGTTATATTGCACGAGCCCGTAGACAACCCCGGAGGAAGCCCTATAGGGAAATTGAATTCGTTATAAGTTTGCCAGTTATTAAGTTGATGTTCTACCTTGGTATAACTGATACATAACTAGTAGACTGAAATAATTAATTGCTTGTTGTTTTTGTTGAATTTGACTCAGATCAATAAACTAGGATTTTATTATCATAATACCACCTACAAAAATATGTACAGTGCATCGTGATCATTACATTTAATTACAATTACCATGGCGAATTAAAAATCGATATACGTTAAAGGATCATCAATAATAAATGTAGCTAGATTTGATCGCTAACAAAAACAAAGGATTTCCACCCAGCAATCAAGTATCGTTGTCGACCAGACGATCGCTTTAATACGTTTTTCTTCGCATCAAATCGAACGTGCACGATAGAAAGAAAGTACTAATCAGCGAACGAAAAGAACAAACAAACAAAAAAGAAAGAACAACGAACGAACGAAATAAAAATCTATCTCCAGAGGCTACCATTTCTGTCCATCCGTATGTTACATCAAACGATATAGATGCGATGAAATGTCACAAAATACGGTAAAATATCCGGAACACGAACAAATCGCTATATTCGAAGTGGTATATTTTCACCATTCTCTTTTATATGACCGTGAAAATCCATAACTTCTGCACACTAAGTTACAAACAATATATGTTTGATAAATAAACAATATAGATCCAGTGTCTACCTGCAAAAAAATATCTAATTTTGATGTCATATACCTCCGTCATTCTGAATGCTATGACTTTAAAATCTGTCACTATATGTGCCTGAGAGCATGATGTTTTCTCAAATCCGTACTCGATGTTACATTTTATTTTTGAATTTTCTTTGACCTCAGTTAACCCCTAGCAATCTCGTGATCCTAGCATAATGTCTGCTAATATGTAATGAGAGAGAAAATGCATTGTAACGGTCTTCCTGACTAACTAATTACTTACATCATATGTACATATTTACGTTCTTTCCATTGTGTGGCAAACCCCTTTAAAGTACTCAAAGTACTCAACTACGTATATGATTATAAAAGTTAATTAAATTACCATTTGCTTCCATACATTGAGAGTAAATTCATTATTCATTTGTAATTGAGAGGTTAATTAAGTTTTGCTGATTAGTTGCTAAGTAAATTAAAATATGCCAACCTAGGGTTGTAGATATTTAAGGTACATGGTACATGACTTTGAAGGGACTCAGCATTAAGCTTTGGATTTCAAATTGTATTCGTTAATTGACATTCTAGTACTATCATGTTCGGATGTTTACTAATTCTTGTTATATTTTTTGAATCACCCTTTCTCTCCACCTCAATAAGCCTTTGTACCAGTTATATGCATGTCGACCTGGACTCCAATGTATATTACAAGTCATTTCTTCACCTGAAGACCATTGGGGTTGCACAGTATATGAGGATGTGTAATGGATACCGACTGTGTGAGAAAATACACCACGACCGTGAGCAGCTTACCTGTGATCTGATGATGGTATCTGCTGAAAAGGGAAACATGAAGTCATTATTAGATGTAGAAAATCGACAGGTAAGTCCGCATTATCACTGCTTTTATGACGTTTTTCATTGGACAAATTCTAATTATTCAAGAAAATGTGTCATTGTATGGTCAAAAATATTAACTATACTAATTATACAATATAACAATATACACGTATCAATAACTACTGGATTAGAACGTTTTCTATTTGGATGCATGTTTTAAATACAGTTTTTGTTACATAAAACGAACTACAACACTATGTTTCGTGTTATCTTCCGGAACCTGATAAAACCTATTTAAAACATTTGCTGGATCTTAAATTATCTTTGATTTTTAATTCTCCATGTACCTATATTACCAGTAGTTATTTTGAGTATTTTTCACGCCGTAAGACATGCTGCGCTAAAATAGAATTGAGGTATGCTTTCTCCATAGCTATTGTATCGAAAATATTAGGAATGTGGAAATTTATCACCGCGCTTACTTGTTTATTGTTTTAAAGAAATTAGTTTTTCGGAAATATAGAGAGAACAACATGTGCTGGTCGATATTTTGGGGATCGTTAGCTTTAGTAACTAGGAACAATTTCAGACTACTGCTCTCTAAACTTACACGACCCCAAAATAAGATCACATTTAATACACATGTAATGATTTATATCAGACAAGCAAATGTTTGCTTCGCGAGTTTATGCCTAGCGATAATTTTTTGGGGGTATTTAATTTAGCAAATAAGATTGATGTAGTTCTACTAAATTATTATATATTGTGATATGTCGCAGTTACAGATGGTGAATGTTGGCTGTATGCAACACAATTGTTTAGATGAGGAAGTTTGTGTAGACATGAAGATTGGAGATCACACTTGTCATGGTATAGGTAACTATATTCATATTGCTAGAAAAAGATATGTTATACAATCCATATATCCGAGGGAGGTTGAATAACACTAAAATACTTCTTGTTTGAACTCAAACTATAATTGCCATCCATCGATAGTTGTCATTTCCTTAATGCCTGCATACTCTTGGGAATTCCTAGCTTTATGAGCATTAAACTTTCATGAGACGAAATGCATAGAGGACATAATCAAAACCGGAAATTTAAAAGTATACTAATCATGTTTCTTTCTAACATTGACGAAACAGAACATGATAGACACTAATAAACACCGGTAAAGACTAAAAAGTAAAGCAACACAAATACTGAATACGGAATCTGTTTCGTCATTATTAAGCCTTACCACCGCCAGAAACCTTTTTAAGTCACGAAGGGAAGTACTTGGATAGATCAGAATGTCTGTGTGTAGCGTTGTTTGTGTATAACAACTTCTTATCCTTCATCCTAGACTTATGTCCGTCTGAAGAGTGGGTGCCTTTCAACCGTAAATGCTTCTATTTTGATAGTGCGAGATCTTTAGATGCAAATGTCGTAAGTCTTTTGTTATTTTGTGTGATACCAGTACTGAACAAAAGTAAAAACCCTAATAAATAATGAATAAAAAAAAATATATTATAAGTCAATTCAGTTATGATGTATAATAAAAAAATAAATACTTAGAAAATGAAATAATTAATAAATTAAAGAAAAGAACACTTAACAATGTTTACTTTACAAGTGTTGAAAAAAATCAAATAAGAAAGTTGCATTCTAAAACCAAAAATTGAAATATAACAAAATAAGTGGTTTGAATACTTTGAAATTGTTGTATTAAAAGATAATCTATTGATTTTAAATTTTTATATGCTATATTTAAACTGTTTACATTTCACAATTAAAATCATAGAAGTAGTTCAAGTATGTATTAAAATACTGCAATTTTATTTTGTGACAAACATTGTTGGTTTTTAACCCTTATGTGTTGTACGAGACCTTTTAAGGTAAATGGATGATTTAATTCAATCTATGTTTATTACTGCTTTTCGAATTAATTATTATGCGTGTACCAATAACCTTCGAAATTACTTAATTCCCCAAAAGGAGCTTTGTGAAGGCATGAATGCAAAGCTTGTCAGAGCTGACAATGAAGAGGTCAATTCCTTCCTCAGATCTGAAGTTTCAAGACGGGGTAAGTTTACTAAGAATTAACAATTAGTGTATAATGAAAGAACACAAAGAGTGGCTGCTTAATATGGACTTAATTTCGTGTGGGCTATTATTTAAATGTTACAGAAGATATTATATTTAAAACATTATTTACTCGTCTGAAATAAATTTCATGTGCGAGTGTTTGTCTGTAACGATAGAGAATTGTGTGTGTAGCTTAAGAATAGATAACATTACTGTCCGATATAATATACATTAAAGCTTGTCGAATCCGACTCTTGTCTAATCCGGAACCCAGTGGGGTCTGACGTGATTGTAATGCGATAAACCAACTTAATTTATTATAATTAAAACCTTATATTCCGGAACCTGTGTATACCAGTTAAAAGGCTAATCCTAGTGACATATCGTTTAGTTATATTGTACACGTAAGAAAGTATAATGTAAACTCAATTTGCTCGGTCAATTTTAGATCGATTGCAAAAAAACTGTAAGTTATGATTTATTAGCACTGACATAAATTAGTGCATTTCGGTTTTTCAATATCGGAAATACACTTTTACAAATGTTAGCGTTTGACATGAATCAGCGCTTTACAACGATTGTAAAACAATTTTTATAACTCCATATTGATAAACATTCAAGATATATATTTATGTTATACATACCACTATTTTTGCAGGTTTGACGTATGTGTGGATCGGAGCCAACGACAAGGATGTGGAAGGTGAATGGGTTTGGGGACATGGAGACCCCGCGTCATTCACCGACTGGCGTGATGGCGACCCCGATAACTGGGGAAACGAAGACTGTGCCATCATTAGTATTCAAGGTTGGCATGATGTCTCGTGTTCGAGCACGTTTCCCATTTCGACATGTCAAACATCTTATAATATCTCAACGTTATCGACATAAACCACATCGGAGCCGTGAATTATGGCAGTATTTGAAGCTTGTAACATTCCCTCCAAACGCACACAACACGCTAAGCGAAGAAGAAAAACCAACCGAAAACGAAGGAAAATGCAAACGATAAACCCAAAACGAAGGACGCAAAACGCGTTCCTCTAAACGAAAATCGGAAATTAAACGTGATACTATTAGTCGATCCGCACAACGGTTGTATAGTGATCCGTATTAGTGTATAAATAGTTATAGCAGTTTTCATATTTTTTTCAAATTTACTATTTTTGGAAAGCTACATGTCCATAAGATTTGATTCCGAAATGGGAGGTGGCTGTTACGTATAGTGATTAGTCACAAGGTTGTTGGAGTTAGCTCCCTTATATTAGCCAGTAGTATAATTCTATATTGTGTACTGATGTTTATTACGTCACGATTACTGGTGTAATAATGGCTGCCAAATAAACATACTGATTGAGAAGAGCTCTCCGAGTTGTACACTCCAGTGACTTGAAACAGTGGCTCGCTGCATGCGTTTGTTCTAGTACTGCAAGTTGTCTACCTGTGTCGGAGATAGAGATTCCTGCAAGAAAATTCCTGACAATGAAGAAAAGTGCTTGCAAAGTGAGCGAAGAAATTGAGGAAATTAACAAGACAAGAGTTAACTACGGAAGCGTGTATAGTAAAGAAGTACCCTGAGAGGTCATAAGCCGAACAAAGTGAATCTTGTGGTTGATGCGACTAACAACAACTCATTATATTTCGGGGTAGGCAAGACTCCATATTAGCCAGCCTTATCTCTTTACATTATTTGTCGAAATTATGGGTATCTTTATGAGAACCAACAATGAAAACGAGGGAATAAAAATCTCTAATGAAAAGTACAAGCTATTCTAATGTAGACGCTTAAAAGACATTCGATCTTCTTGACCAATTTTAAAAAGAAATATTTAGGACAAACACCTAATTTTGATAAAACAAAGGCAATCTGGATTGATTCATAAAGAATTCCCAAGCCAAATATTGTCAAGATTTGAATTTAGAGTGGTCAAATGAACCTTTCAAGGTTTTGGGTATAACAGTTACTCCTAATTTGGGAGATATCCTAGCTATAAATTTTAGTGCTAATGTAATTGAACTTAATAATATTATAAAACATTTGACCAGGAAATAATTAACCGTTATTGGTAAGATAACAGTGGTTAAATCATTACTGATTCCAGAATATACTCATCTTTTTATGTTTCTAGCAAAACCAAATACTAGATTCTTTAAGGAGCTAGAAAGTGTTTTTTATAAGTTTAACTGGAACGGTATAGATCGAATAGCTAGAAATCAAATTATCCAAGATTATAAAAAAGTGGCTGTAGAATGACTGATATATAGTATTTCAATGAAGCCTTAAAACTAACATGGATAAGGAAAATTGTAAACACAAACTCCATTTGATTTGGATAATACCACAGTAACTAAATAAGTGATGTTTGGTAACAGTTATGTTAAATTCAGCGATATAAAAACCCTTTCTGATCTGAAGTTTTTGCAGATCATATTGCAAACTAAATCATAAGAATCTGACCTGTTAAGATCACCAATATGGTTCAATTCTCAAGTAAAGGTAGATAACTCTACTGTGTACTACCAGAACTGGTTTGATTGAGGTATTAGATTTTTGTATAATGTGGTTGACAAAAATAACAATTGTTTGTACATGTATGTATGTTTATAATTTTCAACCTCCATACACGATATATTATGGTCTGAGAACCTCTATGATGCCTTTGTTTACTTCCTATTTCCAAGTTGCTTTCAGCGAACAATGTTTCCAGTCTTTTATACCAATTAAATTTGAACTTATAAATAAGAACAAAAAAAGGTTGAAAAGACATGTATAATATTTTTATTTCAAGAATTAAATTACGTAACTAGATATATTGACAAATGGTAGATGTAAATGAAATCGAAGTGAAAAACTTTCAAAATGTTATTCTGAGTAAAACAAAGGATATTACTTTAAGATGGTTAGAATCATCCTTAATTTAATGGCAACTTACAGTTTGTAACAAGAATTTATAAAGACATATAAATGTCGACAGATTATGGTGCAGAATTGAAAAATGGATATTCTTGAAAACGTCTGTGTACATCAACTTTTCAACACGCGAAATTCTTTTTGGAAAACGCGGTAAACAATACCAAGCACAAAACATTGTAATACTGTATATTGAAACTGTTAGGAAGAAAGATATTAAGAGTTACAGTATTATAATCATGAAAGGTTCTCCTCCTTGTGCAATGGCGAACTATATGTGTTTAATCGTAAGTGGGGTTTTATTATCAAATCTGACTAATAATATGTGAATTAAAATACTACTATTTGCATAGAGAAATTTTATACAAATGCGTTTTCACTACAAAAATGAATTATTAAAAAAATCGAAAATTCAAATGTCTACTGGTGTCTGAAACCAAGGCAATAAAAAAACTAAATACAATAATTATGAGTGGAAAAATGTTAATTTTGTATTTGTCTTTAAACACTATGAAAAAAATTAATAAACAGTTTCCAAGTCTGCTCATCAATCACTTCTTTTGAAGAAGGTCATCTCATATACCTGTGAATAAAAAATGACATCTAACATTTTGCTTAACTTTTAGGTGGAGGGTGCCATCTTGTGTTGAATTCCGCAACAAAATGGACCAATTTTTTTCCATAAAATTCAAATCTTGAATACCTCCGTCTGTCAGAAACAAACTTAACAGAATTTAATTTAATTTTTACATATCAGAGATCTACATGTACTGCCAAAAACATAAATTATACATCTGAAATTGATCCTCCCTGATTACCTAATCAGCAGCCTCCAAAACATTCACCCCTCTATGAGGTGATGTCCAGAAATCTTTTTTGGTTTGATTCTGCGGTCCCTACATATAATGTTTTGTAACAGAACAATGATTGTTATATGGTTGTGTGTTTGCTCCTGATTGGCTAAAACTATACTCTCCCGCCTTGATACAACACGATATTCACAAGAAAATTCCACATTTTTCATTGTGACGTCATCCAAAGATTCCCAACCCCCAGGCCGTACAAAAATATGGAAATATTGCATTGTGACGTCATATAAAATGACGTCACAATCACTTTTCAGGTTGATATAAGATTCCAATGGGTTCATGTCGTACCCAAATATAGCGTAAAGTGAATTTCCATGACGTCAAAGATCTATTTTGACGTCATCATTTGGCAAGATTTGACGGAGAGCAGCAGAATCAACATAGCCCTGCGCATATCTCTGTATACATATATGTCAAATATTGCAAATAATATCTAAAATCACGTGGTGTTATCATTATTTTCTTATTAATTACAGCCTTCATTTTTCTCTTCGAAATTATTCAACAGGACTGCTCAATAAGGGGAAGAGGGGGCTACTTAATATCACGAAGAGGAGATACATATTAATACCATATAATGAAACAGATATCAACCTGTATTCAGGTGGATACTGGGATTTATCGACCCTCGAAAGTGATATAACCCTCGGCCTCCGGCCTAGGGTGATATCCCTTCCTCGAGTTAATAAATCACCGTATCCACCCGAAATCATTTTCTCATTTACAGTATTCCGGATTGGTTGTTATTTCCGGTTCTAATACTAGTCACGTCTATATTGTAACTCTCCTTTATTTATGTTTTCTTTATATCTAATGAAAAAAATGGCCGCAGATGTCACTGCCAGACCGGTACATAACAAATGCTATGGTCATTATTGCAATCTCTTGTACGTAAAAAGTAACAAGTTTTATGTTTTTCTAAATAATTATCCTGTAACTGCCGCATAAACTAAAGGATAACTACTTCCGGATAAACTCCGTCAATACGAAATGCTTTATCCGTTAACACGATCTCACATGAATTCGTTCCACATCTGACAGACTTAATCTAAATTGACCCCAAATTTTAACATTCGGTTGAATGAAACGTAATTCAGTCCCGCTAAAAGTGACAGCACATGCACCGGAATGACGTCATTTTTACGATATCGAATCTCTCGTATGGCGGTGTCATCTTTTTAATGGCTTAATGCAAAGGTATGTATTGTGAAGTCTTAATGGGTAACTATGACTTGTTTAATGTTTTCATATTGTTTCAGTGATATTACACACTGAACAGAATTACTGGAACCGTTTCTGAAGGCGCTTATATATATACCCCACGGTAGTAACAATTAACATACATATATATGTATTAATTCGGTTTAGTAAATGAATCTTTTCTTGCGCATCAAAGAAGCATCTCGCTTCGAGCGAAACCAAGTAAATAGTCAGTAATTTACTTTCCTTTTGAATATCATTTATCAGGAAATTGTTGCAGGATAAACAGAGTACACGATGAGTACCTTATAATAAAAGTTTCATTGTGTGACTTGACAAGGAAAATCGTCATCTCGGCTTTCGAATGGTAAGATACTATCCATGTATTCTCTATCTCTCTCGATACGTGGTTTGACCTACATGTGAAGTAAAATGATGGGTGTAATATTTGAGATGGTATACTCGTTCTGAATCCCTCATTCCACTTGAAACGAATTTTATCTCTACTTGAGGGTTTTTAACTCAAGTTTATTATAACTTGATCAAAAGATCATCAGATTAGCCAATTATTTGAAAGTTTAAGTCAACGCCTCACTGCAAGCTCATACATATGATTCTGGTTCTCTAGATACAGAGTCACAATGTGTTATCTCACTCTCTGTCACTCTAATGGTAAAATTAAAGGCTGTGCCAGGATAAAGAAGTTGAAATGGAAGCTAGTACAAATGTACAATTAATTCGGTTCATACGTTAAACTTCCTCTTATCATATATGACTTGACTTTTTATAAAAAAAAAAAAACAATCAAGTGATAACTAAAATACAATAGCAACAATCACAACATAATAAAAATAATAACAAGTCAGTATGTTTGGTTAATACTTTAAAAATGATCAAGTTATCAATTTCACTCTTACAAGATCCACTCTAAATATCTTGCTGTAGAAATACAAGAGGTTACTAGACTCTTGTATTAAGTTAAGTACAAATTAATCATGGGGATCGATCAAGTCATGACCTCCCCTATTACCAGGTTGAACTCTAACTATCTTGTAATGGCCCATATTGAAGTATAGACTATTGATGTTAAAAGTTATACACATTTTATTATAATCGATATACGGGAGATAACTCCTATACTAAATGTGATGATAATCAAACTGGAGCAAGAATATATGCCGATGTCGGGAGAAGACGTTCAAAATCACAGTAATCACTCCCGTCTAATATACCCCTTCGGCCTTTCACTTTCCATATATGGAAGAAATGTTGAGATTGTTTTACAATAATAACAGTCGTACTTTGCCGACGTTGCAATGTAGTTCAAAAAATGAAAAGCATAAAATAGATGTTATACGTAGCGTAAAACAATTGTTTAATAATTGAAAAATGTTCTGCAAATACACAACATATGATTACACGCCTTTGACATTCAAAAAAACCGACCGGAACATTTTCATCGTGGCAGCAGTACAACTGATCGGATAGATAAGTCTTGAAAATGACCGTTGTGTACACCACAAGTACGTATTAAACATATATCTCGTACTGAATAATACTGTCTTAACAATCTTACGAAGCCTACGTATATAAAATTGCGAATTCATATTCTGACCGCTTGCTTAGGCACTATTCAATATGGCGGCTATTCTACCTGTAGTGATACGCCACTTTCCAACACACTATTTAACATACAATTTGATACTACGTACATCTATCATCTGATAGCATGTTCAGTTAGATAAAAGTATTGCATTTGAACATCTATTGCTAATCATTTACAATTGAACACTTTTAGGACGCTCATTTCATGTAAACACAACAGCATATCGTTAGTCAGCTGATCTCAAATGAACATTCGTTGCACATTATTCATTTTTCTATTCTTAAAACAAATTCAAGGTATTTCATATAAAGGTACGTTTATCAGCACGTATGAACTATCCCACTTACATAAACACTTCAACCTTCAAAACAATCGGTATGTACTAATATATATTTAGAGAAAAGCAATATATAGAAAGGAAGAAAGAAGACAGTCTGAAAATATGACTGATTACAAAGAAAGGAAGAAAAAATAATAAAAGAAAGAAATAAATATGATTAATAACTTAAAAAGACAGAAAGAAAGATCACGAGATATAAGCAATGATTTGCAGGCATCAGTTTTCTATTATGACCTTGTACGAACTTTCAAAAAACAGTTATATAATATATAAATATTATCGAATTGTTGCACAAAACCTATCACAGAATGTAAAAGAAATAGAAAAAAATATACAGAAGACATATATTACTGCAATCATCAAAATCACCAATAAATACTAAATATGTACATGAAGAAATTTGGAAATATTATACAAATGGTTTACAAACCACAACAGGCTTGGTAAATGATCCATATGAATAAAGAAATTAGTTATACATCAGTGTACATAGCTATCAAAAAGGATTTGTAATTAAACAGACACTTTAGCAAATAATCTGATCAAAATGAACCAAATTATTTAATTTGTTGATTTAATTGACGAATCAATAGATTGTTTCACCAATTTTAGTTTCCGGATTATAAGTTGAGAACAAATCAACAGAATTTGTTCAAACTTCATACAAAAGAAGTATAGGGGATAACATAGCTACTGAATGAATTCGGGGTCAAAAGGTCACTGTTACTAAAAGAAGTTTGTATAACAAGTTTTCGTTTCCGGAGGATAACTTGAGACAGATTTTTTTCAAACTACATATAATGATAGCATAGCTAAGCAATAATAACTGACAATAGATTAGAAAAATGTAATTGACAGCAGGAGACGTGTGTTGCTTGCAGCTTTTACTGTAAGCTTGGTTTTTCCTATGTTCAAAAGTGTTTATCTGTTCCGTCAAGGTTAGCAAGACATATGATTAGTATACTTTATTTACGTTTCTGAATATTTCCTCTTGATGTATTTCGTCTCATGAAATTTTAATGGCAAGCTCTTGTGCTCCTACAGCTAGGTATTCCCTAGTGTGCTCAGGCATGAAAACACAACGAAATGACAAATATTGATCTATCCCAATTAAAGTTTGAGTTCAAACAAGAGGTATTTTAGAGGTTACTCAGCATTATCTTGGATATATGAATAGCAGATCAATTCTGTTTTAATAACGGAAATTAATTTACCTAGACCATGACAAGTTGGGTCTCCAATCTTCATGTCTACACAAACTTCCGCATCTGTACAATTGTGCTGCAAACAGCCAGCATTCCCCATCTGTAACCGTGACATATCAACATATGTAAGAATTCAGTAGAACTACATGAATCTATATCCCTAAATAAAATCGACGAATATGTATCACTTGGCATAAATTAAATTTGTTTATCTAGTGTGAAACTTGTAAAATCACCAAAATTGTAATTCTGCTCAAGATAAATTATTACATGTGTGTTTTATGTGGTCGCATTCTGGAGTTCGGTATCGTGCACTTTTGTCAAGCAGTTACTACTAACTAAATCTAATGATCAACGAAATCCGGACTAGCACATATTGTTCTATCAAATGATTAACTACATTTCCGAAAAAAAACCCAACAACAACAAACAAACAAAAAATCTTAAACGCATGAATAATATTAGAAAGTATGTAACGAGTCCCTGCGTAATTAATGCAAACAATATCAACCTCGTTTTACATATCCATTTTAAATTTAAAAGCCGTTTTGGTAGGTTAGTGAACTTTCAGACATTTAAAATGCTGTAAACGTACTATTTTGGCGCAATTGAATCTTGGTTCCAAAGCAATATTAAGCAAATTAGCGCAGTGATCAATTTCCGCATTCCTTATATTTACGATACAATGGTTATAGAAAAAAGATAGCGCAGTTCTATTTTAACTCAGCATATCTGGCGTCGTGAAAAAACTTAAAATGATTACTGATAATATTTGTACAAATGTATGTATTTATAATGAGTAACAGAATCAAATCAGAATCATCAGATCACAGGTAAGCTGTACAGTCGGTATCGGTTACACATCCTCATACACTGTGCAACCCCAATGGATTCCAAGTGAAGAAATGATATGAAAGATACACTGGATTCCAGGTCGACGTGTTTATAACTGGTACAAAGGTTTATTGCAGTGGGCAGAAAAGGTAATTAAAAAAATATAACAACAGCTAGTAAACCTCCGAACATGATATTATCAGAATGTCAACTTACGAGTACAATTTGAAATCCAACGCCTCATATTTGATATTTAAAGTAGTGTATTAAGACTATCGTTTACAAAGACCGAGTCCTTTCAAATTCATGTATATATCATTTATCTTAGATATCTACAACCGTAGCTTGGCATATTTTAATATACGTAGTGACTGATCAGCAAAACTTAATGGACCTGCCTTCTATGAATAAATTATAATTTCACTCTAAATGTGTGGAAGCTAATGGCAGATTTATTATCTTTAATAATCATATACTTGAGAACTTTGGGTACTTTGCAGTGTTTGCCACACATTCGGAAGAACGTAAAAAGCTACTAAAATATTTCATTAAGTAATACGGAATTAGTTAGTCAGGGAGACCGTTACAATGCATGTTTTTCTCATTACATATCATCAGACATTATCTCGAATTCGCTAGGGGGTAAATTAGGTCAAAGAAAGGTTTGAAATAAAAATTTACCATATATTTTTTTTAAGAACGGATATGAGGAAATCATACTCTCAGGCACATTAATGGCCAATTTCAAAGTCTAAGTATTCAAAATGACGGAGATATACGGCATCATTTTTTCCGTTTAAAACTGGATGTACATTATTTATTTATCAAACATATATTGTTTGTAGCTTAGTGTGCAAAAGTTGGATTTTCACGGCCATATATAAGAGAATGGTGAAAATCAACCACTGCTAATATGGCGATTCGTTCGTGTTCCGTACATTTTACAGTGTTTTTTGTAACACAAGGATGGACGGAAGGACATGTTGATAGTCCTGTGCAACTGGATATATATTTTTCCGTTCGTTCGTCGTTGGTCTTTTGTAATGTTTTCGTTCGATGATTATTGTATTGTTTCTTTCGTCCAGGCGTTCGTTCGTTCCTTTATTAGTTCTATTTTATGCGAAGAGAAACTTGTTAAAGCGATCGTCTGTTCGAAAAAGAAATTACTTGGTAGCAATCCCTTGTTTTTGTTAGCGATCAAATCTAGCTATATTTACTATTGATGATCTTTGAAAGTATATAGATTTTTAGTTCGTCATGGTAATTGTAATTAAATGTAATGATCATAATACACTGTAGATGGTATAATTGTAATAAAATCCCGGTTTATTGATCTGAGTCAAATTCATCAAACACCCAACGCTTAGTTAGTACAGTCTACTAATTAAATATAAGTTATAACAAGGTAGCACATCAGAGCAATGACTGGAATACGTAGTACAAATTCAATTTTGCCATAGTGCTACCCCGAAGTTGTCTTCTGTGCTCTAGTTCATAACATTTATCCCCCAGTAATTGTGATTGACAAGTGTTATATTACACACGGCCTACGGCCCACTTGTTGATAACCACCCACTCTGGTTAATATTATAAGACTATTTCATGTGGATATGAAGGATATGGATATTCTACCCAGAGGCTACATTTTGTCATTCTGTCATTATCCCTTTATATACACACAGTAAAGGCATTTCTCACTCTTATACATCGACTTTTTAATGCAATTTTACAACAACACATATCTACAGGCGCATATTAGGACAATAGTCTAAATAAAGCACTGTAGATAATTAAAAGATGACATTATAGCCCTTTATGTTCACTACATTATCCAGTGGCATAATCTCAATATTGCCACAATAAGCAATAATCATCCATATTTTTTATTAAAAACATCTAAAATCGTTTGGATTTCTATGAGTTTTGCTGAATTATCTAAGCTTCAAGTTCGTGTTGCCTGCTTTAATACTTTAATGCGTATGCGTTATCTATACCGAGTACAACACCCTAAAATACAGAAAAAAGCAAAAGTTCATCTTACAATTATTCCCTTCAACGAGTAAAACGTATACTAGGCAAATCTAGAAAGGACAGACATGACTTATTGAAATACAGAAAAATATCTACAGTGTATAATCTCATATTTTTTGTTTTCATTTTATAACAGCCAACATATACAAATTCAGTTAGATTGATTTTGTATTATTGTAAAATAA
The DNA here is from genome assembly GCA_004382745.1 of Argopecten irradians irradians. Lineage (NCBI taxonomy): Eukaryota > Metazoa > Mollusca > Bivalvia > Pectinida > Pectinidae > Argopecten > Argopecten irradians. The sequence goes on along the minus strand of SAYR01067860.1, from coordinate 500,513 downwards.
AAATTTCTTTCACTGACGCTAGAGGCATTTGGTAGATAAATAAGTATTAACAACATGGAAAGGTATTAGTTGATAAAAAACACTCACCCACATTGGGGGCGACCCGATAGATTTGTTCAAATTAAATTTGCAGAGGGAATACCAATGTAAAATATCATACACTGCATTTTTTTTCTTGAATTGTTAACGACAGTCCATATGCATCAACACCATATAATTAAGCACAGCTCAATGCAACTATGGCTGTCCTACAATGGAATTTCCTGCTTATATTTATGTCGACAAACACATACAAGCTTCCTTCAAATAAAAATGTCAAGTAGATTTAATTAAACTATACAAATCATTCTCGATGACCTGGGTGAAAGCGCGTGAGGAGTCTTAGAGTGGAAGGAAACCGGAGTGCCCGGAGAAAACTCATGTGATAGGGCGGATGACTACTTATCTTTTCACGTCCATGCTGAGGATCAAACTTATAAATACTCTATTTTCAGTATTTCACTGTTTCACAGTTAAGAAGGGAGAGATGTTGTGTGTGTTTGTAATCCTACTCTCTTTTACAGTATTCCGGATTGATTATTATTTCCGGATCTAATACCAGTCACGACTATGTTGTAACTCTCCTATGATTATTTTTTCTTAAAATTTAATCTAAAAAGTCCATGTCTGCAATTGTCACTGTCAGACCAGTACACAACGAGTGTTTTGGTCATTATCGCAATATTGTCTTATCTCTTGTACGAAACAAGTAATATATGCATCCACCGCACATACTAACCAATAACTGCTGCCGAATAAACATGATTCTTCAATACGAAATTCAATATCAGATAAATCGATCTCACGAGATTTCGTTCCACATCTGACAGAACGTTTTCTAAATGTACCCTAAACTTAAACGTTCTGTTGAATTAAACGTATTTTATTCTTGCTAAAACGTGACATCACATCACTTGAATGGCGTCATTTTTACGATATCGACACACGTGAATGGCGGTGTCGTTTTTTTGGCTCTTGACAAAGGGTTGTATTGTAAAGTAACTCTTTGTAGGGTAATTATTACTTTTTTTAGTTGTTCCAGTGATATTACATACTGAACAGAATTACTGGATTTTTTTTGCGAAGACGATGATATATTTCCTTCGATAGTAAAACGGAAAACACTTTCATTCGGTTTAGTTAACGAATCTTTTCTTGCACTTCAAAGAAGCGTGTCGTTTCGAGCGAAATTAAGTATATAGCCAGCAATTTGCTTTCATTTTGAATGACATCTACAGGGAATTGTTGGAGGATTAACAGAATATACGATTAGTATCTTATAATAAAATTTTCATTTTGTTGCTGCACACGGAAAGTCGTCTTTTCGGCTTTCCTAAGTATCTCACCAAAATAGACATTGTATTGTAAGGTACTGACCATGTATTCTATGTGTATCTCGAAATGTGATTTGACTTACTTGTAGATTAAACCGGCGAGTGTCGTGAATGTGACGGCATACTCGTTCCGAATCCCTTATTCTATTTGAAACTAAATTCGTCCTCAACTCTACTTGAGGGTTCCTCACTCAAGTCTTTTATTACTTAGGTATGATGTAGCTAATTTTTAGAAAGAATAACTCAATGCCTCATTACAAGTTTATACATACAATTCTGGTCCTTAGATACAGAGTCACAATGTGTAATCACGCTTTTTATCATTCTAATTACTGTACAATGTATAATGAGAGGCTGTCCCATAATAAAGCAATTAAAGATAATAGTAAATCAGTATATTTGTTTAATAGTTTATAGAAATTGATCAAATTATTAATTTCATTATTACAAGATCAACGCTTTATATCTTGTTATAGAAATACAAGAGGTGACTACACTCTTTTATTAAGCTACTTGTAAATACAAATTATTTGTAGGAATTGATCAAGTCATCAATTTCTCTATTACAAGATTGAACTCTAGATATCTTGTAATAATCCCTATGGCAGAATAGATTGTCTGTATGTTTATCGATATAAGAGAGATGACTTCAATAATAAATGCGTCATGATAACAACCAAACTGACGTTAGAATACATATCCAACGCCAGGAATAAGACGTGCAAAATCCTTATATACTCCTTTCCTTATATGGAAAAACGGAGGCAAACAGGAGGCCCTCATGACTGTTTACCAACAATAATAGTCGTACTTTGGAGACGCCGCAATATACAAGTAGTGCAAAAAACGAAGGATTAATGATTACGTTATTCATAGCGTTAAACAACTGTTTATCTACTGAAAAATTATCCGATAGAAAAATATCATTACAAGCCTCTGATTTAGTTTCCAAGCCGTAAAATGTACACAAAAACTGTCCGCAACATCTTCGCCAACCATTTCACGGTGGGATCAGTACAACTTGTCAGACCAAATGTTGGTATTAAACACATTAATAAATAAAATTAATAATAGTGTTATTGTCTTAATATCATTGAATCAAATCACAAGATTGATCGTGAAGCTTACGCAGATAAAATAGAGAATTCAAATTCTGACCGCATGCTTAGTCACGATTCAATATGGCGGATATCGTAGCCAGTGATACGCTACTTTTCAAAAGAAAGAAAGTTAGAAGGAAACGAAATATAGGCAATGATTTACAGGCATCAGTTTCTATTAAGATGTTTTACCAACTTTGTTTTTTAAATTATTCGATAATCATACTTATTTTAGAGCAATCCAATAGTAGAATAAACAAGCCTATCGTAAAAGCTAAAAAGTAGAAAAAAAAGATAAACAAAAACATCTAATTACTTCAATCACATCAATCGACACTAAATACTAAATATGTATATAACAATTCGAAATATTGTACAAATGGTAAACAGATAAACAAAGGCTTGGTACATGATCCAATAAATAAAGAAATTATTTGTATATTAGGTTTCGGAGCTATCAAAAAGGATTTGTAATTTTAACACTCATTTTCGAAAATTATTTGTAACATTCTGCCTTTTTATCAGCAAGTTATTTTCTTAAGATACTCGTTGGTAGAATTTTCTAGGACCATCACATTTAGAGGGCCAGATAAAAATTTGTTTGGTGTATACACGATTTATAAATACACTACTTTCTATCTATTTTTTTTACATCAATGGTTATTTATTAATCATTTTCTATTGAACATAGTTCCTTTATTCACTGCATTAGAATATCAAAGACACGATGGACTAAAATATTTGAACTGCAGTAAATTACCCAAAAAGACAGATCATTGTAATGTTATAAAAACAGTGCGGGATGAATACATGTCAAAATGAGAAAACTTATCTTAACGCACACTTACACTGTGCATATATTGAGATATAAATAAGTCGTTGCGTCTTACAGTCACAATGCCCTGTAAGACTTCTTACGAACTTACAACGGTATTTATTTAATTTCATGAAAAGAAAATATTTGAAAGGAAAAGCATCATCATCTAAAGACCTGAATATGGTCTAGCATTCAGCTTACGTTTGAAATGATTTCTAGCAGGTTAATGACGTAATACCAAAACGTTCTGAAGACTGTATATATACCTGCTGTAAATGTACTTATATCAGCGTAGTCAAATTTTAGCGCAAATGCGAAAAATTGTAAATTTAGACTGGATTGCTTGTCGTGTTTTCTTCTCTCCGTTCAAACACGAGGAGATATTTAGTCATTTATTTTAAATAGTAATGTTCGTAAATAATTTGTTATACCTTTCTCAGTGTTTAATGGTTCATTAACAATATCGAACTCCAACTCGTTGTCATTACAAACAGAAGGGAATCCTGGCTCTAAATGAACCGAACTATTTATTTATTGATTGGATTGACCAATTAGAGTTCACGTGGTACGGATTTTGGCCATAATGGTGGCTCTGGCCGATATTAGTATTTGTGAACGAAGCATAGTGGAGAGAAGTGGCACTAAGGCATATAATCTAGTCTAACTGTAAATTATGATTTATAAGAGCGGATACAAATTAGCGCAATTCTGCCGTTCAGTACCGGAAATATCACTTTACAAAATTTAACGCTGTACGTGAATTAGCGCTTCAAAGACAGTACGAAACGTGCTAAAATAAAACTTCCACTAAAATAATTACGTTTATAATATATATTGTGGCGTTATCTGTGGATGCTATGTAGTAGGAGTAAATATCTTTATGATTTTGTAGTTCAAAAACGCATGTATAACTGCCAAAGTGACCATGTTGAAAGGCAATTTGAATGAGGCTGGAGGGAATGAAAACCTTTATAGGGTATTTAAGTGTATACTTTTACCCTAGTCTTTCACTTAATGTACCCTTAAAATGACTCACTTAAATTTGTTTTGGTATTTTACATCAAATCACTGACTGTTGTGGTTTGTATCGCTGACTAGCTGATTTTACATTTGCTCAGTCATTTATTTATAAAAAATATTTGTAAACTAAAATATGCTAAAATGTGTAATTAAGAAACAGTACTTTCCCCTCTCTCTTCTTTCCTCTTCCTTCTTATCTGTCTTCTCTAGTGTGTCTGTATATCTGTCTGTCAGTATGAGTGTGTGTATGTGTGAGAGTAGGAGGATGTATGTGTGTATGTTATGGCATGCTATATATATAGTGTGTCTGTATATCTGTCTGTCAGTATGAGTGTGTGTATGTGTGAGAGTAGGAGGATGTATGTGTGTATGTTATGGCATGTTATATATATAGTGTGTCTGTATATCTGTCTGTCAGTATGAGTGTGTGTATGTGTGAGAGTAGGAGGATGTATGTGTGTATGTTATGGCATGCTATATATGTATGTATGGATGTATCTATATGTTTTCATGTATGTATGTATCTATATGTTTTCATGTATGTATGTATCTATATGTTTTCATGTATGTATGTATCTATATGTTTTCATGTATGTATGTATCTATATGTTTTCATGTATGTATGTATCTATATGTTTTCATGTATGTATGTATCTATATGTTTTCATGTATGTATGTATCTATATGTTTTCATGTATGTATGTATCTATATGTTTTCATGTATGTATGTATCTATATGTTTTCATGTATGTATGTATCTATATGTTTTCATGTATGTATGTATCTATATGTTTTCATGTATGTATGTATCTATATGTTTTCATGTATGTATGTATCTATATGTTTTCATGTATGTATGTATCTATATGTTTTCATGTATGTATGTATCTATATGTTTTCATGTATGTATGTATCTATATGTTTTCATGTATGTATGTATCTATATGTTTTCATGTATGTATGTATCTATATGTTTTCATGTATGTATGTATCTATATGTTTTCATGTATGTATGTATCTATATGATTTCATGTATGTATGTATCTATATGTTTTCATGTATGTATGTATCTATATGATTTCATGTATGTATGTATCTATATGTTTTCATGTATGTATGTATCTATATGATTTCATGTATGTATGTTATGGTGCTATCTATGTATGTTATATTAGTATATGAGTGTTATGCTATGCCACTGCCATGATGATATTATGTATGTACACGTATATGTTACTATAGTATGTTTGTATGCATGTGTGTTTGTATGCATGAATGAATGTGTGTATGTATGCATGTATGTATGTTTGTTGTGTGGTGTTATGCATGCATGCATATGTTATGCAAGGTAATACTACACAGTTATAGCATTTTGATGAGGTCAAAATATCCTTTGTTGATAATTTTTCTTTGGTCAATAAAAACATGCATCGACCGAATTACCACAAATGTTTTATTATTTTACTTATTTTTTCTTTACAAGCAATAAATAACAAAAATAAATCTTACTAGTGTATACATCTGCAATTGCATTTCAGGATATATTACCAGACATTGATTGAGTAAATTCTAAAATGATTATACAAATTATCAGAGGATTAAGATACAAACACCGCTCTTATCATTATATCTTTGTATTTGTAGCTCCGTTATAAGAAATATTCCATTTCTCATGTAGACTACCGACGTAGATGCAAATCTGTCTGTCTATCATTTGCAGTGTTTGACGAAAATGTGCTATATAAAATCCTTTTTATCAGTCGAACATTTATTGGGGGGTCACGTTGGGTAGCGACATCCAATGAAATTGGCGGAAAAAATAAGATAAATAATAACATTATGTATGTAGATTATGTAGGTCCTACTAAACATAGGTTACATTTTGATGTCTGAGTGTTGTGGACGAGTGTGTATACAAGTGTTTGCGTGTTGGTGTCCATTGATGTATACTATGAAAAATGTATTGTAGTATTGTAAAGATTATATAGACTTTAACATCGTGTTACTCATCATTCACGGCTCCAAGGTGGTCTTCGTCGATAACGTTGAGATGTTATAGAACGTTTCACATGCCGAATTTCGAACATCCGTCGAACACTTAACATCACCCCAGCCGGAAATACTAATGGTGGTACAGTCTTCGTCGAACCAGTTATCGGGTTCGCCATCACGCCAGCCTGTGAATGACACGGGATCCCCAGGTCCCCAAACCCAATCACCCTCCACATCTTTGTCATTGGCTCCAAACCACACATACCCTAAACCTGTAAAAATAGTAGGTATGTATAACATAAATCTACATCTCGACATTGTTTATCAAGGTAAGGTAAATAAACATAACGCTAAATTTTTAAGCAGCATACATGTACATTGATTTGCAGGAAACGACTCACTCCAATGTAAATGTTTATCAATATGGATGTTTAAAAACACTAGTTTTCTACATAAAGTGCTTTTCGCAAATATTTAATATTTAAGAAAATATCGGTTCGAAGGGTTTTCTCCGGTTTCTTTGCAATCTAAGTGCGCTTACAGCCGGCCATTCGGAAATGAATTGTAAAAGTTGTTTCACAATCGTTATCATATAAGTTTATGGTTTTTAAACAAGACAAAAATGAAAACAAAACATGATGCTATCGCACAATAGGCAGTGGTCCACATTTCAAGTTTTGAATAGCAGTCAGTCTGGATTAAAAGTGTGATAATTGTCTTTGAAGCGCTGATTCATCGACAACGCTAACATTTGTAAAAGTGTATTGCCGATATTGAAACACCGAAATGTTATAATCTATGGCTGCACTAATAAATTATAGTTTTTCGCATTTGCGCTGAAATTGACTGGGCAAATCGTATTTACACTATCCTTACTTACATGAACAATATAACTCAACCATGTGTCATTAGGATAAGCTTTTTTTACTGTTATACCAAAGTTTTAGAATAGACATGTTTTCATTTCTATCAATTATGTTGGAAAGCACCATATTACATAGTGATCCGGATTAGACAGGAGTCAGATTCAACAAGCTTTAATGTGTATTACTAGTCCAGCAGATTAGCATAAGAATTGTGCACTTTGTGGTAAAAGCAACAAATTTGACACAGTTGTTCTATAGGGTATTCTGAATAATTTGAGCGATGGGGGCAATCTGCATATGTCACGTGACCAACATGGCGGCCATTTTGAAAAATGGCTGCCACCTCATTTTTTTCATCAACATATGATATTCATGCCAACTTCTTCGAAAATTTATTATCAAAATCAATGTTTTTGTTGTTGTTAAATACTTCCAAATGTTTGTTAGAGTTGATTTACACAAAAAATTAGGAAAAGTAAAGAACACAAGTTTATAGCAAGAATTTATTTAAAAAACCGTTCTGTAATGAAAACCATGAAATTTTCGCTTCGTCTCACATATGATGGTCTTCGTCAGGCTAACATAAACGCTTTAACACAATATGTACAGGAGCGTACACTTTTTAAAATGTTATTGAAACATTGAATCATATTCCAAATGATTAACAAATATTGTATATGTATAACATGTTATAACTTGTATGTAATTACAAATTTTTCTAA
>SAYR01067860.1:467046-489597 GCA_004382745.1 Argopecten irradians irradians | reverse complement strand
GAATACTTGAGAGGTTTCATTATATTTTTAATTGTTAGTTACGGACAAAGTGCAAATAATTGCCTGAAGAATGTATGGATATAAATTAAATATCATTACATCATAAATTATCTTATTGTTATATCAGGTATCATGTATACGACATAGATAGTTCCTACCAGTTTTATCATTATCAGTACGGTTCCTCGTATAAAATGACATCGATGACATAAACTTGGTGTAGCATACATGTCATTTGGAAAACACATATAAACATTATAATATAATAAATCTTCGTTATATAGGGAAATCCACATGAGGCATTTTCACCATATTAAAGTGACTCCGGTCATTGAGATACGTCCTTTCAATTCGTATTGACGACGAAAGTGACTGAAATTGATTTTGATGGTTTGCAAATAATGCCACATATTACATTTTGTAAGGACGCAAAGACAATTCTGAAAAAAAATAGGCAATGACTATGAAAGGTGTATAATTGCATAGTGTTTAAACCACGTTAACTTTGTTAAATGTCAACAATACATAATCATTAAGTGGTTGTCTACTTGAGTTTTGCACTTTTATGCCTATTTACCAATGTTACAACACGTATTGTTAGATTAACTGCTGTTATAGTTCGGTGTGTGCAACATAAGTATTTGGTAATGGTAATTTAGCAATTTAGTATATGTCACTGATACAGGTGCCAGGTATTGCACGATTTTAAACGGCAGTTTAAAAAAATGTTACAGCATTTCATCGGTACATATGATTGATGTATGTGCGTGATGGGCTATATTGTAACATAACTATCCTTCCCAGACACAGTGTTAGACCTTATTATACATATCACAGATGTCAGAATACCATATCATATTAAATTATAACATGCAAATTGATATGAAAAACTGCATAATTGTCGAAGTAGACGGAAGAGTAACATCTGACAGGAATCTAGTCTGTCATATATAAACACCTACATTACAAGTTGTGAGTGCATTTCAATTTAGTTAACTAGATATAAGAATCATACACCCTTGAATATGTAATATGAAAGCTATTACATCAACATGTAATGGCATATACGGGATGACCCATAAATAAGGTTACACTTTAAAAATGTTATTACTTTTGACATAAATGAGCAACAAAAACGATATTTTGGTATATGAAAACATGCAATCAAACGTTTCGATGTATGCATAATATGAAATAATAATTTTATTCTGCTGAAAACCATTGACGTCACAATGACGTCATCAATTTCAAGATATTGGTACGTCCAGATGACATTCTACAGGAACTGTGAATTATTTTATACTTTGTAAAACATTGTTTTGGTCATGTAATGCCCCAGTTCTCAACAACTCAAATCTTTTATGTGGGAGTATTACCAGAAGTACAGAAATATAACCAACACAAGAAAAATAGTGTCCGATGCTTTAATTAGTCAATGCTACTGTTTAAACGTTGCTCAAATATCGTCGTTTTTACCGCATTTTTTCAAAAAGTGTCTTTTGTGAAAATTGTTTCTAAGATTATCTAGATTTGTTTGTAAAGCTGTTTGTTAATCAAAATATATAATGTATTATTGCAGGTTTTTGGAGATGAAATCCTTGTGCTTTGCCTGCTGTATTAAAGAACATATTGAACTTTGAAAGACTGTGTAACATAATCTATGGGACACCTTGTTGTATCAACATGGACGTGTGTGCTCTGTTAACTTTTTAACCTCGTTAAATGAAAATCATATATTCTTATTTTAAAAAAATCGTAGCAATACTCTACTCAACGTTATCCTTTGATATAGCCTCCGATACTTGACCTGGTAATCCCTCAGTTGCTAGGGAAAAAATGACTGTGTTTTACTGAGGTAGTGAAAAGACAGCTTACGAGCGCATGATAATGACGCCATCGATACATGCGGAGAGTATTGTCGAGAATTTCATTAAATTCCCACGACGTTTATCGACATGCTGTCGACACTATAAAATAATTCTTAATAACCTTTTTTGGCAATATGAGAGATCAATAATCAAACATGGGTCTGTCAAGTGTCAAGTATAAGTATGCCTATGAGTTTTTTGCGCAGGGAATTTGTGATTGCGTAAGACGAACCACAATTTTGGCAATAGACAACGCACATGAACAAAACAACAAAGTAGATCGGAAAGCTGAGGAGGAGCTATGGCTTACCAAGAAGCCCGGTCGTCCTGCAGACATGAGATGGTCGCAGGTCGCAGATGGCAAGATTTAGCAAAAGGGGTCCGAGACTTTTAGTTCGACCACAATCAAATAACAACCGGGTTATCATATCACGAAGGACCAAAAAGTAATTGCAGAAATCTTTCCTAACAAACGTTAGATATATTGGGTGGAAACGTGGATGAATTTGGAAACCCCTTTACAGAGGATAGTGGAGAATTGCTTGTCCTGGACACGAAGGATATTGCCGCCAAATACAATAGAATAAACACTGCTCATTGCTCCTGTGGGCAATGTGTACCACACCAGTGGTGAATTTTCTGGACAAAGTTGTTGGAAGTGTGAATGTAGAATATAAAATTATGGTTGACTACTAGTATATGAAATTATTGATGTTTTAGCATGTACAATAGACCGTACATTGATGACTGACACATCGATTTGAAAAACTATGCTTTCACTGCTTTCAAAAACTCATTAGGACAGGTGGACATTCTTTGACTCAAATAGTTTCGCTCCAAGTACCACGAATCAACAAGTTAATGGACCTCAATTTGTTGATAGCTTTACAAATATCTAAATTAATTTGGGAGTTACTCAGTGTATGGTCCTTTCAACTATAATATTTTTATTTTCATAAAGTGGTCACCTTGACTCAGCCAAAATTTCGTCTCCATATGATGGTCTTCGTCAGGCTACATAAACCTTAAGCACAATATTGTACAGGAGCTGTACCACTTTTTAAAATGTTATTTGAACATTGAAGTCATATTCCAAATGATTAACAAATATTGTATATGTATAACATGTTTATAACTTGTAATGTAGATTACAATTTTTCTAATCATGGTTTTCATTACAGACGTTTTTTAAAAAATTCTTGCTATAAACTTGTGTCTTTACTTTCCTAATTTTTGTGTAAATCATACTCTAACAAACATTTGGAAGTATTTAAAAACAAAAACATTGATTTTGATAATAATTGTTCGAAGAAGTTTGGCATGAATATCTATGTGATGAAAAAAATGAGGTGCACCTATTTTTTCAAAATGGCCGCCATGTTGTTCACGTGACATATGCAGATATGGCCCCCTATCGCTCAAAATTATTCAGAAATACCCTAATAGAACAACTGTGTCAAAATTTGTTGCTTTTACCACATAAGTGCACAATTCTTATGCTAATCGGCTTGGAGCTAGTAATACACATTAAAGCTTGTTGAGATCTGACTCCGTCTATCCGGATCACTATGTAATATGGTCTTTCCAAATAATTGATAGAAATGAAAAACATGTCTATTCTAAACTTTGGTATAACAGTAAAAAAAAGCTTATCCTACATGACACAATGGTTGATTATATTGTTCATGTAAGTAAGATAGTGGTAAATACGATTTGCCCATCAATTTCAGCGGCAAATGCGAAAAACTATAATGTTATAGTGGCAGACCATAGATTATAACATTTCGTGTTTCAATATCGGACAATACACTTTTAACAAATGTTAGCGTGTTCGATGAATCAGCGCTTCAAAGACAATTATCAACACTTTTAATCCAGACTGACTGTATTCAACAACTTGGAATGTGGACCACTGCCTATTGTGCGATAGCATCATGTTTTGTTTCGATTTTTGTCTTGTTTTAAAAACCGCATAACTTATATGATAACGATTGTGAAAACAACTTTTACAATTCATTTCGAATGGCCGGCTGTAAGCGCACTTAGATTGCAAAGAAACCGCGAAGAAAACCCTTCGAACGATATTTTTTAAATATTAAATATTTGCGAAAAGCCACTTTAATGTAGAAAACTAGTGTTTGTAAACATCCATATGTATAAACATTTACATTGGAGTGAGTCGTTTCCGCAAATCATGTACATGTTGCCGCTTAAAAATTTAGCGTAATGTTTATTTTACCTTACCTTGATAAACAATGCAGAGATGTAGATTTATGTTTAACATACCTACTATTTTTACAGGTTTAGGGTGATAGTGTGTTTGGAGCGCAATGACAAAGATGTGGAGGGTGATTTGGTTTGGGGACCTGGGGATCCGGTGCATTCACAGGCTGCGGTGATGGCCGAACCCGATAACTGGTTCGACGAAGATGTTACGCACCATTAAGTATACGGTGTGTGGTGATGTTAAGTGTTCGAACGGATGTTCGAAATTCGGCATGTGAAACTTCTATATACATCTCTAAACGTTATTCGACGAAGACCACCTTGGAGCCGTGAATGATGAGTAACACGATGTTAAAAGTCTATATAAATCTTTACCAATACTAACAATACATTTTTCATAGTAATACTCAATGACACAACACTGCAAACACTTGTATACACACTCGTCCACAACACCAGACATCAAAATGTAACCTGATGTTTAGTAGGACATCATAAATGCTACATACATAATGTTTATTATTTAATCTTATTTTTTTCGCGGCCAATTCTTGGATGTCGCTACACCACAACGTGAACCCCCCAATAAATGTTCGATAGAGCTGATAAAAAAGATTTTTATATAGCACATTTTCGTCAAACACTTGCAAAATGAAGACAGACAGATTTTGCATCTACGGCGTAGTCTACATGAGAATGGAATATTTCTATAATACGAGCCTACAAATACAAAGGATATAATGATAAGAGCGGGTTTTGTTACTTTTAATTGCCTCTTAATAATATTGTATAATCATTTTAAGAATTTACTCCAAGTCAAGTTGTCTGGTAGATGATATCCTGGAAATGGCAATTGCAGATGTATACACTAGTAAGATTTATTTTTTGTTATTTATTGCTGGTAAAGAAAAATAAGTAAAATATATAACATTGTGGTAATTCGGTCGATGCATGTTTTAAAAATTGACAGCAAAGAAAAATTTATCAACAAGGATATTTTGACCTTCATCAAAAATGCTATAACTGTGTAGTATTACCTTGCATAAACATATGCATGCATGATAACACCACCACAACAAACACATACATAATGCATACATACAACATTCATTCATTGCATACAAACACACGATGCATACAAACATACTATAGTAACATATACGTGACATTACATAATTCATCATGTCAGTGGCAATAGCATAACACACTCAATACTAAATAACATACATAGATAGCACCATAACATACATACATGAAATCATATAGATACATACATACAATGAAAAATATAGATACTAACATACATGAAATTATATAGATACATACATACATGAAAACATATAGATACGATACATACATGAAATCATATAGATACATACATACATGAAAACATATAGATACATACATACATGAAAACATATAGATACATACATAACATGAAAATCATATGATACATACATACATGAAAACATTAGATATCATACAGACATGAAAACATATAGATACATACATACATGAAAACCATAATAGATACAACATACATTGAAACATATAGATACATCCATAATGAAAACATATAGATAAATACATACATGAAATCATATAGATACATACATACATGAAAACATATAATACATCCATACATGAAAACTTTGATACATACATACATGAATCATATAGATACATACATACATGGAAAACATATAATCATACATACATGAAAACATATATAATACATACATACATGAAAAAACATATAGATAAATACATTACATGAAAAACATATCGATACATCCCATTACATGAAAACATATAGGATACATACATACATGAAAAAATATAGATACATACATACATGAAATCATAATAGATACATACAGTTACATGAAAACATATATAGATAATACATCATGAAAACATATAGATACATACATACATAAATCAGTATAGATAACATACATACATGAAAAAACATATAGATACATACATACATTGAAAACATATAGATACATACATACATGAAACATATAGATACATACATACATGAAAACATATAGATACATCCATAATGAAAACATATAGATACATACATACATGAAATCATATAGACATCATGAAAAACATGGAATTACATTACATGAAAACATATAGCATACATACAGTGACATAGATAATCAATGAAAACATATAGAATACATACATACATGAAAACATACGATACATCCATACATGAAAAACATATAAGATACATACATACATGAAAACATATAGCATACATAACACTGAAAAACATATAGAATACAGATAGCATACATGAAAACATATAGAACATAGCATTACATGAAAACATATAGATACATCCATACATGAAAACATATAGGATATCATACATACATGAAAACATATAGATACATACAGTACATGAAAACATATAGATACATACATACATGTAAAAAACATATAGATACATAACATACATGAAAACATATAGATACATGACTACATGAAAAACATATAGAGATACATCCATAAGTACATATATAGCATGCCATAACATAACACACATACATTCCTCCTACTCTCACACATACGTATCCTACACTCATACTGGACAGACAGATTATACAGACACACTATATATATAACATGCCATAACAAACACACCATTACATCCTCCTAACTCTCACATCATAACACACATCAGATGACCAGACAAGATATACAAGACACCACTATATATATAGCATGCCATAACATACACACATACATCCTCCTACTCTCACACATACACACACTGCAGTACTTGACAGACAGATATACAAGGACACACTTAGAGAAGACAGATAAGAAGGGAAGAAGGAAAGAAGAGAGAGGGGAAAAGTCTGGTTTCTTAATTACACATTTAGATATTTTAGTTTACAAATATTTTTTATAATAAATGACTGAGCAAATGTTAAAATTCAGCTAGTCAGCGTACAAACGCACAACATTCAGTGAATTTGATGTAAAAACCAAAACAAATTTAAGTGAGTCATTTTTAAGGGTTACATTAAGTGAAAAGACTAGGTAAAAGTATACACTTAAATACCCTATAAAAGTTTTCATTCCCCCAGCCTCATTCCAAATTGCCTTTCGAACATGGTCACTTTGGGCAGTATATACATGCGTTGTTTGAACGACAAAAATCATAAGATATTTACTCCTACTACATAGCATCCACAGAAACGCCACAATATATATTATAAACGTAATATTTGAGTGGAAGTTTTAATTTTAGCGACGTTTCGTAACATGTCTTGTGAAGCCTAATTCACGTATCAGCGTTAAATATTTGTAAAGTGATATTTCCGGTACTAACGGCAAGAATTGCGCATAATTGTATCCGCTCTTATAAAGTCAATAATTTACAGTTAGCACTAAGATTATATGCCTTAGTGCACTTCTCTCACACTATGCTTTCGTTCCGAATGACAAATATCGGCCAAGAGCCACCATTATGGCCAAAATCCGTACCAACGTGCAAACTCTATTGGTCAATCCAATCATAAATAAATAGTTGCGGTTCATTGTAGAGCCAGGATTCCTTCTGTTTGTAATGACAACGAGTTGGAGTTCGAATTGTTAATGAACCATTAAAACTGAGAAAAGTATAACAAATTATTTACGAACTATGTACTATTTAAAAAAAATGACTAAAAATATCTCCTCGTGTTTGAACGGAGAGAAGAAAACACCGACAAGCCAATCAGTCTAAAATTATAACAATTGTTTTTCGCATTTGGCGCTAAAATTTGACTACGCTGATATAAGTACAATTTTTAACAAAAAGGGCCAAGGCGTTATATAATTACAAGTCTTCAAGAACGTTTGTATTACGTCAATTAACCTGCTAGAAATCATTTCAAACGTAGCTGTATGCTAGACCTATTCAGTGTACTTTAGCTTATATGATTTGCTTATATTCCTTTCCTAAATAGTTTTCTTTTCCTGAAATTAAATAAAATACGGTTGTAAGATCGTTACAGAAGTTACTTACCAGGGCCAATTGTGACCTGTAAAACGCAACGACTTATTTATATCCTCCAATATATGCACAGTGTATAGCTGTGCGTAAGATAAGTTTTCTCATTTTGACATGTATTCATCCGCTACTGTTTTTATAACATTACAATGATCTAGTTTTTTTTTAATTTACTGCAGTTCAAAATATTTTAGTCCATCGTGTCTTTGATTTCTTAATGCGATGAAATAAAGGAACTATGTTCAATAGAAAAATGATTAATAAATAACCATTGGAATGTAAAAAAAATAGATAGAAGTAGTGTTATTTAATGAAATCGTGTATTACACCAACAAATTTTTAATTCTGGCCCTCTAAATGTGATGGTCCTAGGAAATTCTAGACCAACGAGTATCTTAGAAAAATAACTTGCTGGATTAAAAAGGTCAGAAATGTTAACAAATAATTTCGAAAATGAGTGTTAAAATTACAAGATCCTTTTTTGATAGCTCCGAAACCTAATATAACAAATAGATTTCTTTATTATTGATCATGCTACCAAGCCTTTGTTTGTCTGTTTACCATTTGCTAACAATTATTTCGAATTGTTATATACATATTAGTATTTAGTGTCGATTGAGATGATTGAAGTTAATTAGATGTTTTTGTTTATCTTTTTTTCTACTATTTAAGCTTTTACGATAGCTTTGTTTTATTCTACTATTGGATTGCTTCTAAAAAAGTATGATTATCGAAATAATTTAAAAAACAAGTTTGGTAAAACAATCTTAATAGAAACTGTTATGCCTGTAAATCATGCTATATTTCGTTTTCCTTCTAACTTTCTTCTTTTTGAAAAGTAGCGTATCACTGGCTACGATATCCGCCATATTGAAATCGTGACTAAGCATGCGTCAGAATTTGGATTTCTCTTATTTTATCTGCGTAAAGCTTCACGATCAATCTTGTGATTTGAATTTCAATGATATTGAAGACAATACACTATTATTAATTTTATTTTTGAATGGTTTTATACCAACATTTGGTCTGACAAGCAGTTTGTACTGATCCCAAACCGTTGAAATGGTTTGGCGAAAGATGTTGCGGGACAGTTTTGTGTACATTTTACGGCTTGGAAACTAAATCAGAGGCTTGTAATGATATTTTTCTATGGAATAATTTTTCAGTAGGATAAACAGTTTGTTTAACGCTTATGAGATAACGTAATCATAAATCCTTTCGTTTTTGCACTACTTGTAATTGCGGGCGCTCTCCAAACTACGACTATTATTTGTTGGTAAACAGTCCATGAGGGCTCCTGTTTGCCCCCGTTTTTCCATATAAGGAAAAGGAGTATATAAGGATTTGCCACGTCTTATTTCCTGGCGTTGATCATGATTGTATTCTTAACGTCAGTTGGTTCTTATCATGACCGCATTTATTATTGAAGTCATCTCTCTTATTATCGATAAACATACAGACCAACTATTCTCAATAGGATTATTACAAGATATCTAGAGTTTCAAATCTTTAATAGAGAAATTAGAATGACTTGATTCAATTCCTACAAATAATTTGTATTTACAAGTAGCTTAATAAAAGAGTGTATCACCTATCTTGTATTTCATATAACAAATATAAAAGCGTTGACTTGTAAATAATGGAAATAATAATTTGATCAAATTCTATAAAACTATTAAACAAATATACTGATTTACATTATCTCATTTAATTGCTTTATTAATGGGACAAGCCTCTCATTATAACATTGTACAGTAATTAGAGATGATAAAAAGCGTGATTATACAACATTGTGACTCTGTATCTAAGGACCAATTGTATGTATAAACTTGTAATGGAGGCATTGAGTTATTCTTTCTAAAAAATTAGCTACATCATACCTAAGTATAAAAGACTTGAGTGAGGAACCTCAAGTAAGTTGAGACGAATTTAGTTCAAAATAGAATAAGGGATTCGATGGCAACCAACGGTGATTAAATGGCCGTCACACTTCACGACACTCGCCCGGTTTAATCTACAAGTAAGTCAAAATCCACATTTCGAAGATACACATAGATTACATGGTCAGTACCTTACAATACAATGTCTATTTTGAGTGAGATATTAGGAAAAGCCGAAAAGACGACTTTCCGTGTGCATCAACAAAATGAAGAAGTTTTTAAAGTATACTAATCGTATATTTCTGTTATCCTCCAAGAAATTCCCTGTAGATGTCATTCCAAAAATGGAAAGCTAATTGCTGCTATAATACTTAATTGCGCTCGAAAACGACACGCTTTCTTTGAAGTGCAAGAAAAAGATTCGTTAACTAAACCAATGAAAGTGGTTTTTCGGTTTACTATCGGAAGGAAATATATCAATCGTTCTTCGCAAAAAAAATTCCAGTAATTCTGTTCAGTATGTAATATCACTGGAACAACTTAAAAAAGTAATAATTACCCTTACAAAGAGTTACTTTACATACACCTCTTTGTGAAGAGCCAAAAAAACGAACACCGCCATTCACGTGTGTCGATATCGTGAAAATGACGTCATCCAAGTGATGTGTATGTCACGTTTTAGCAAGAATAAAATACGTGTAATTCAACAAGAACGTTTAAGTTTTAGGGTACATTTAGAAAACGTTCTGTCAGATGTAGTGCAAAAGCCTACATTATTACCATTCAGTTACCAATAATAGCAATCTAAGTGAGATCGATTTATCTGATATTGAATTTGTATTGAGAATCATGTTTTATTCGGCAGCAGTTATTTGGTTAGTATGTGCGTTGGATGCGGGACTATATTAGACTTGTTTTCTACAAGAATAAGACAATATTGCGATAATGACCAAAACACTCGTTGTGTACTGGTCTGACAGTTGACATTGCAAACATGACTTTTTAGATTAAATTTAAGAAAAAATAATCATAGGAGAGTTACACAAGTCACGTGGTACTGGTATTAGATACCGGAAATTAATAATCAATCCGGAAATACTTAAAAGAGAGATAGGATTACAACACACACAAACATCTCTCGCCTTCTTAACTGTTTGAAACAGTGAAATACTGAAAAATAGAGTTATTTATAAGTTTGATCCTCAAGCATGGAGCGTGAAAAGATAAAGTAGTCATCCGCCCTATCACAATGAAAAAAAAGTTTTCTCCGGTGCACTCCGGTTTCCCTTCCCACTTCTAAAGACTCCTCAACTGCCTTTCACCCAGGTCATCGAGAAATGATTTGTATAGTTTGAATTAAATTACTGACATTTTTATTTGAAGGAAGCTTGTAATGTGTTTTATCGACATAAATATAAGCAGGAAATTCATTGTGAGGCAGCCATAGTGCATTGAGCTGTGCTTAATTTATATGGTGTTGATGCATATTGGACTGTCCCGTTAACAATTCAAAGAAAAAAAATGGCAGTGGTATGTATTTTACATTGGTTTCTCTGCCTAAATTTTAATGTTGAAACAAATCTATCGGGTCGCCCCAATGTTGGGTGAGTGTTTTTATCATCACTAATACCTTTTCCATGTTGTTAATAACTTATTTATCTAGCGCAAATGCCTCTAGTTCTACGTCAGTGAAAGTAAATTTTATTTTACAAATAATACAAAATCAATCTAACTATTTGTATATGTTGGCTTGTTGTAGAAATTGAAAACAAAAATAGGAGATATATACACTGAGAATATTTTTCTGATTTCAATAAAGTCATGTCTTGTCCTTTCTAGATTTGCCTAGTATACGTTTTACTTCCTTGAGGAGAATAATTGTAAAATGGAACTTTTTGCTTTTTTCTGGTTTTTGGGGGTGTGTAACTCGGTATAAGATAAACGCATACGCAATTAAAGTATTAAAAGCAGGCAACACGAACTTGAGCTTAGATAATTCAGCAAAAACTCAAGAAATCCCAAACGATTTTAAGATGTTTTTTAATAAAAAAATATGGAGATTATTGCTTATTGGTGTGGGCAAATATTAGATTATGCCACTGGATAATGTATGAACATAAAGGGCTTATTAATTCATCTTTTAATTATCTACATGCTTATATTTAAGACTATTGTCCTAATATGCGCCCTGTAGATATGTGTTGTTGTAAAATTGCCAATTAAAAATTCGATCTGATATAAGAGTGAGAAATGCCTTTACTGTGTGTAATATAAAGGGTAATTGACAGAATGACAAAAATGTTAGCCTCTGGGGCTAAGAATATCCATATTCCTTCATAATCCACATGAAATACAAGTCTTATAATATTAACCAGACGTGGTTGTGTTATCAACAAGGTGGCCGTAGGCCGTGATTGAATATAAACTTGTCAATCACATTACTGGGGGAATAAATGTTATGAACGTAGAGCACAAAAGACAAACTCGGGGTAGCCACGTTATGGCAAAATGAATTGTGTTACTACGTATTTTCCAGTCATTGCTCTGATGGGCTACCTTGTATAAACTTATATTTAGATTAGTAGACTGTACTAACTAAGCGTTGGGGTTGGATGAATTTGACTCAGAATCAATAAACCCGGGATTTGAATTTACAATTATTACCATCTAACAGTGTATGATGATCATTACATTAATTACACATTACCATGACGAACTAAAAATCTATAATACTTTCAAAGATCATCATAGTAAAATATAGCTAAGATTTGGATCGCTAACAAAAACAAGGGATTGCTACAAGTAAGTGTCTTTTTCGAACAGACGATCGCTTTAACAAAGTTATCTCTTCGCATAAAATAGAACTAATAAAGGAACGAACAACGCCTGACGAAAGAAAAACAATACAATAATCATCGAACGAAAACATTACAAAAAGACCAACGACGAACGAACGGAAAAAACTATATATCCAGTGCACAAGGACTATCAATCATGTCCTTCCGTCCAATCCTTGTGTTACAAAAAAACACATGTAAAATGTACGGAAACACGAACGAATCGCCATATTAGCAGTGGTTGATTTCACCATTCTCTTATATATGGCCGTGAAAATCCAACTTTTGCACACTACAGCTACAAACAATATATGTTGCATCAAATACAATAATCTGTAACACAGTTTAAACGGAAAAAATGATGCCGTAGTATCCCGTATCATTTTGATACTTAGACTTGAAATGGTCCATTAAGTGCCTGAGAGTATGATTTCCTCATATCCGTTCTTTAAAAAAAAATATATGCGTAAATTTTATTTCAAACCTTCTTTGACCTAATTTACCCCCTAGCGAATTCGACGATAATGTCTGATGATATGTAATTGAGAAAAACATGCAATTGTAGACGGTCTCCCTGACTAACTAATTCGCGTATTACTTAATGAAATATTTTAGTAAGCTTTTACGTTCTCCGAATTGTGGCAAACACTTGCAAAGTACCCAAATTCTCAAGTATATGATTATAAAGATAATAAATCTGCCATTTGAGCTTTTCCACACATTAGAAGTAAATTGATAATTAATTCGATAGAAGCGGTCCATTAAGTTTGTTGCTTATCAGTCACTACGTAGTATTAAAAATATCCAAGCTACGTGTAGATATCTAGAAAATGATATATACATGAATTTGAAAGACCTCGAAAACTTTGTAAACGATATCTTAATACACTCACTTTTAAATATCAATATAGGCGATTGATTTTCAAATTGTACGCGTTAAGTGAGCTTCTGATAAATCATCGTTCGGAGGCTTTACTAGCTGTTGTTTATATTTTTTTTAATTACCTTTTCCTGCCCACGCCAATAAACCTTTGTACAGTTAAAAAGCCACGTCGACCTGGAACCAGTGTATCTTTCATATCATTTCTTCACTTGGAATCCATTGGGGGTTGCACAGGTATGGTGATGTGTAAGACGCGATCCCGACCTGTACAAGCTTACTTGATCTGAATTGGGGAAATTCTGATTTGATTCTGTTAACTCATATAAATACATACATTTGTACAAGTATTATCAGTAATCATTTTAAGTTTTTCACGACGCCAGATGCTGAGCTTTAAAAATAGAAACTGCGCTATCTTTTTTCATATAACCATGTGTATCGTAAATATAAGAATGCTGAAATTGCATCACTGCGCTAATTTGCTTAATATTGCTTTGAACCAAGATTCAATTGCCGCCAAAATAGTACGTTACAAGCATTTTAAATGTCTTTGAAAAGTAAAACACTAACTCCTACCAAAACGGCTTTTAAATTTAAAATGGATATGTAAAACGAGGTATTATTGTTTGCATTAATTACGCAGGGACTCCGTTACATACTTTCTAATATTATTTCATGCGTTTAACGATTTTTTGTTGTTTGTTGTGTGGGTTTTTTTCGGAATGTAGTTAATCATTTGAATATTAGAACAATTTATGTGCTAGTCCGATTTCGTTTTATCATTAGATTTATGTTTAGTAGTACTGACTTGACAAAAGTGCCACGATACCGAACTTCCAGAATGCGACCACATAAAACACACAATAGTAATAATTTATCATTGAGCAGACATTACATTTTTGGTGATTTTTTTTTTTAAAACCCCAAAAGTTTCACACTAATAAACAAATTTTAATTTATGCCAAGTGATATACATATTCGTCGCACTTTATTTAGGATATTAGATTCATGTTAGTTCTACTGAATTCTTACATAGTTGATATGTCACGGGTACAGATGGGGAATGCTGGCTGTTTGCCAGCACCAATTGTACAGATGCGCGAATTTGTGTAGGACATGAGATTGGAGACCCAACTTGTTCATGCGTCTAGGTAAAAGTTAATTTCCTTATTAAAACAGAAATTGATCTGCTATCATATATCCAAGATAATGCTGCAAGTAACCTCTAAAATAACCTCTTGTTTTTGAACTCAAAACTTAATTGCGGATAGATCAATATTTGTCATTTGTGTGTTTCAGCCTGAGCACACTAGGGAATACCTAAGCTGTAGAAGCCACAAGAAGCTTGCCATTAAAATTTCATGAGACGGAAATAATCAAGAGGAAAGATTCCAGAAACGTAAATAAAGATATACTAATCAGTATGTCTTCTAACCATGACGGAACAGATAAACACTTTTGAACATAGGAAAAACCAAGCTACAGTAAAAAAGTGCAAGCCAACACACCGTCTGCCTGCTGTCACATTACATTTTTCTAATCTATTGTCAGTTATTATTTGCCTTAGCTATGCTTATCATTATATGTACGTTTGAAAAAAAATCTGTCTCAAGTACTCCTCCCGGAAACGAAAAACTTGTATATAACAAACTTCTTTTAGTAAACAGTGACCTTCTTTGACCCCGAATTCATTTCAGTAACTATTTATCCCCTATACTTCTTTTGTATGAAGTGAAACAAATTCTGTATTGTCTCAAACTTATAATCCGGAAAACTAAAATTGGATGAAAACAATCTATTGATTCGTCAATTAAATCAACAAATTAAAAAATTTGGTTGATTTTGATCAGCAATTATTTGCTAAAGTGTCTGTTTTAATTACAAATCCTTTTTGATAGCTATTACACTTGATGTATAACTAATTTCTTTATTCATATGGAATCATTTACCAGAGCCTGTGTGGTTGTAAACCATTGTATAATATTTCCAAATTTCTTCATTCAATATTTAAGTTTATTTATTGTATTTTGATGATTGCAGTAAATATATTCTTCTGTATATTTTTTTTCTATCTTCTTTTACATTCTGTATAGGTTTGTTGCAACATTCGATAAATATTATATATTCATAAACTTGTTTTTTGAAATTCGTACAAGGTCATAATAGAAAAACTGATGCCTGCAAATCATTGCTGATCATCTCGTTATCTTTCTTTCTGTCTTTTTAAGTAATAATCATATTTATTTCTTCTTTTATTAGTTTTTCTCCTTTCTTTGTAATCAGTCATATTATTCAGGACTGTCTTCTTATTTCCTTTCATATATTGTTTTCTCTAAATATATATTAGTACATACCGATTGTTTTGAAGTTGAAGTGTTTTATGTAAAAGGGGATAGTTCAACGTGCTGATAAAAGCGCTACCTTATAGAAATACCTTGAATTTGTTGAAAGAATAGAAAAATGAATAATGTGCAACGAATGTTCATTTGAGATCAGCTGACTAACGATATTGCTGTTGTGTTTACATGAAATGAGCGTCCAAAAAAGTGTTCAATGGTAAATTGATTAGCAATAGATGTTTCAAAATGCAAATACTTTTATCTAACTAAACATCTGATCAGATGCAGAGATGTCGTTTAGTATCAAATTGTATGTTAAAATAGTGTGTTGAAAGTCGCGTATCACTACACGTAGAATACCGCCATATTGAAGTAGTGCCGAAGCAAGCGGTCAGAATATGAATTCGCATTTTAGTATACGTAGGCTCGTAAGATTTGTTAAGACAGTATATATTCAGTAACGAGATATATGTTTAAATACTACTTGTGGGTACACAACGTCTCATTTCAGACTTATCTTATCCGATCAGTTGTACTGCTTGCCACCATGAAAATTTCCGGTCGGTTTGTTTGAATGTCAAAAGCGTGTAATCATTAATGTTGTGTATTTGCAGAAACTATTTTATCAATTATTTAAACAATTGTTTTACGCTTACGTAAACATCTATTTTATGCTTTTTTCATTTTGAACTACATTGCAACGTCGGCAAGGTACGACTGTTATTTATTGTAGAAACAATCTCAACATTTCTCCATATATGTAAAGTGAAAGGCCAAGGGGAATATATTAGGACGGGAGTGATTACGTGATTTTGAACGTCTTCTCCCGACATCGCATATATTCTGCTCCAGTTTGATTATCATCACATTAGTAATTAGGAGTTATCTCCCGTATATCGATATAATAAAATGTGGTATAACTTTAAACCATCAAGAGTCTTATAACTTTCAATATGGGCCATTACAATATTTAGGTAGAGTTCAACCTGGTAATAGGAGGTTCATGACTGATCGATCCCATGATTAATTTGTACCTTAACTTAATTACAAGAGTCTAGAACCCTTGTATTTCTACAGCCAAGATATTTAAGTGGATCTGTAAGAGTGAAATTGATTAACTGAATCATTTTTTAAAGTATTAAACCATAAACATACTGACTTGTTATTATTTTTATTATGTTGTGATTGTTGCTATGTATTTTAGTTATAGCTTGATTGTTTTTTTTTTTTCTATTAAAAAGTCAATCAATATATGATAAGAGGAAGTTTAACGTTATGAACCGATAATTAATTGATACTTTGTACTAGCTTCCATTTCAACTTCTTTATCCTGCACAGGCCTTTTAATTTTTACCATTAGAGTGACAGAGAGTGAGGAATAACACATTGTGCACTCTGTATCTAGAGAACCAGAACATATGTATGAAGGCTTGCAGTGAGCGTTGACTTAAACTTTCAAATAATTGGCCTAATCTGATGATCTTTTGATCAAGTTAAATAAACTTGAGTTGAAAAACCCCTCAAGTAGAGATAAAACGTTTCAAGTGGATGAGGATTCAGAACGAGAACTATACCATCTCAAATTATTACACCCATCATTTTACTTCACATGTAGGTCAAAACCACGTATCGCAGAGGAGATAGAGAATACATGGTAGTTAACTTACCATTCGGAAAAGCCGAGATGACGATTTTTCCTTGTCAAGTCACCACAATGAAACTTTTATTATAAGCACTCATCGTATGTATCTCTGTTATCCTTGCAACAATTTCCTGATAAAATGATATTCAAAAGAAAGTAAATTACTGACTATTTACTTGGTTTCGCTCGAAGCGAGATGCTTCTTGATGCGCCAAGAAAAGATTCATTTACTAAATCCGAATTAATACATATATATGTATGTTAATTGTTTTACTACCGTGGGTATATATATAAGCGCCATTCAGAAACGGTTTCAGTAATTCGTTCAGTGTGTAATATCACTGAGAACAATATGAAAACATAAACAAGTCATAGTTTACCATTAAGACTTCACGAATACATACCTTTGCATTAAGCCATTAAAAAAGATGACACGCCATACGAGAGATTCGATATCGGAAAAAAATGACGTTCATTCCGTTGCATGTCTGTCACTTTTAGCGGACTGAATTACGTTTGCATTCACCGAATGTTAAAATTTGTCTTATAATAGATTCGGGTCAATTTAGCAATAGTCTGTCAGATGTGGAGACGAATTCATGCTGAGATCGTAGTTTAACGGATAAAGCATTTCGTATGACGGAGTTTATCCGGAAGTAGTTATCCTTGTAGTTTATTGCTGCAGACAGATAGATATTTAAAAAACATAAAACTTTTTACTTTTCTACGTACAAGAAATTGCAATAATGACCATAGCATGTTATGTACCGGTCTGGCAGTGACATCTGCGGCCATTTTTTTCATTAGAATATAAAGAAAACATAAAATAAAGAGATTACAATATAGGACAGTGACTAGTATTAGAACCGAAAATAACAACCAATCCGAATCTGTAAATGAGAAAATGGATTCGGCCGTGATACGGTGAGATTTATTAACTCGAGGAAGGGATATACCCTTAGGCGGAGGCCGAGGTTATATCACCTTTCGAGGTCGAATGAAATCCAGTATCCACCTGAATTTTACAGGTTGGATATCTGTTTCATTATATGGTATTAATATGTATCTCCTCTTGTGCATATTAGTAGCCCCCCTCTTTCCCCTTATTGAGCAGTCCTGTTTATAATTTCGAAGAGAAAAATGAAGGCTGTAATTAATAAGAAAATAATGATAACACCACGTGATTTTAGTAGTATTATTTGCAATATTTGACATATATGTATACAAGAGATGATGCGCGAGGGCAATGTGATGCTGGCTGACTCTCCGTCAAATCTTGCCAAATGATGACTCAAAATTAGATCTTGACGTCATGGAAATTCACTATTACGCTATATTTCTTTGGGTACGACATAACCCATTGAATCTTGATATCAACTGAAAAGTGATTGTGACGTCATGTTATATGACGTCACAATGCAATATTTCCATTATTTTGTACGGCCTGGGGTTGGGAATCTTTGGATGACGTTCACAATGAAAAATGTGGAATTTTCTTGTAATATCGTGTTGTATTCCAAGGCGCGAGAGTATAGTTTTAGCCAATCAGAGCAAACACACAAACCATATAACACATCATTGTTCTGTTACAAAACGCATTATATGTGGGACCGCAGAATCCAAACCCAACAAAAGAGATTTCCCTGACATCACCCATAGAGGGTGGAATGTTTTGCGACGGCTTGCTGATCTAGGTAATCAGGAGAGCAAATTTCAGATGATAATTTATGTATTTGGCAGTACATGTAGATCTCTGATATGTAAAAATAAATTAAAATTCTGTTAAGTTTGTTTTCTGACAGACGAGTATTCAAGATTGGAATTTTAGGGAAAAAAAATTGCGTCCAAAAATTTTGTTGCGGAAATTCGAACACAAGGATGGCACCCTCCACCTAAAAAGTTAAGCAAAATGTTAGAGATGTCATTTTTTATTCACAGGTATATGAGATGACCTCTTCAAAAGAAGTGATATGAGCAGACTTGTGAAACGTTTATTAATTTTTTTCATAGTGTTTTAAAGACAAATACCCAAAATTAACATTTTTTCCACTCATAATTATTGTATTTAGTTTTTTATGCCTTGGTTTCAGGGGAACATAGACATTGAAGTTCGGATTTTTTTAATAATTCATTTGTTAGTGAAAACGCATTGTATAAAATTTCTCTTATGCAATATAGTATTTTAATCACCATATTATTAGTCAGAAATTGATAATAAAACCCCACTACGATTAACACATTAGTTCGCCATTGCACAAGGAGGAAACCTTTCAGGATTATAATACTGTAACTCTTAATATCTTTCTTCCCTAACAGTTTCAATATAACAGTATTACAATGTTTTGTGCTTGGTATTGTTTACCGCGTTTCCAAAAAGAATTTCGCGTGTGAAAAGTTGATTACACAGGACGTTTTCAGAATATCAGTTTTTCATTCTGCCACCATTAATCTGGTCGACATTAATGTCTTTATAAATTCTTGTTACAAACTGTAAGTTGCATTAAATTAAGGATGATTCTAACCCATTCTTAAAGTTAATATCCTTTGTTTTACTAGAATAACATTTTGAAAAGTTTTTCACTTCGATTTCATTTACATCTTACCATTTGTCATATATCTAGTTACGTAATTTAATTCTTGAAATAAAATATTATACATGTCTTTCAACCTTTTTTTGTCTTATTTAGTAAGTTTCAAAATTTAATTGTATTAAAAGACTGGGAAACAGTTGTTCGCTGAAAGAAACTGTGGAAAAATAGGAATTTTAAACAGGCATCATAGAGGTTCCGACCATAATATATCGTGTATGGAGGTTGAAAAATTATAAACATACATAACAGGTACAAACAATTGTTATTTTGTCAACCACATTAGACAAAAAATCTGAATACCTCAATCAAACAGTTCTGTATACACAGTAGAGTTATCTACCTTTACCTTGAGAATTGAACCATATTGGTGATCTTAACAGGTTCAGATTACTTTATGATTTTAGTTGTGCAATATGATCTGCAAAAAACTTCAGATCAGAAAGGGTTTTTATATCGCCTGAATTTAACCATATACTGTTACCAAACATCACTTATTTAGTTACGTGTAGGTATTAAGTACCAAATCAAATGGGAGTTTGTGTTTACAATTGTTCTTATCCATTGTTAGTTTTAAGGTTCATTGAAAATACTTATATATCAGTTTCATTCTACAGGCACTTTTATAATCTTGGATAATTGATTTCTTAGCTATTCAGATCTATTTACCGTTCCAGTTAAACTTATAAAAAACACTTTTCTAGCTCCTTAAAGAAATCTAGTATTTGTTTTGCTAGAAACATAAAAAGATGAGTATATTTCTTGGAATCAGTTAATGATTTAACCACTGTTATGCTTACCAATAACGCGTTAACATATATTTCCTGGTCAAATTTTGATAATATTATTAAAGTTCAATTACATAGAACTAAAAATTTAGAGCTAGGATATCTCCCAAATAGGAGTAAACTGTCTATACCCAAAAACCTTGAAAGGTTCATTGACCACTCTAAATTCAAATCTTGACAATATTTGGCTTGGGAATTCTTTTATGAATCAATCCAGCATATGCTTTGTTTTATCAACAATTAGGTGTTTGTCCTAAAACATTTCTTTTTAAAAATTGGTCCAGAAATTCGGAATGTCTTTTTAAGCGTCTACATTAGAATAAGCTTGTACTTTCATTAGAGATTATTTTATTCCCTCGTTTTCATTGTTGCGTTCTCATAAATACCCCATAATTTCGACAAATAATGTAAAGAGATAAGGCTGCGCTAATATGGGAGTCTTGCCACCCCGAAATTATTAATGATTGTTGTTAGTCGCATCAACCACAAGATTCACTTGTTCGGCTTATACCTCTTCAGGTACTGCTGTTACTATAACGCTTCCGTAGTTAACTCTCTTGATTAATTTCCTCAATTTCTTCGCTCACTTTGCAAGCCTGTTCAGGAATTTTCTTAGCAGGAATCCATCTCCGACACAGCGTAAGACAACTTGCAGTACTAGAAACAAACGCAGCCAGCGAGCCACTGTTTCAAGTCATGGAGTGTACAACTCGGAGAGTCTTCTCAATCAGTAGTTTATTTGCAGCCATTATTACACCAGTAATCGTGACGTAATACACATCAGACACAATATAGAATTATACTACTGGCTAATATAGGGACTAAACTCAACAACCTTGTGACTAATCACTATAGCGTAACATCTCCCCCCCTTAACATAAATTTCTGAATTTCACCAAAAAAACATTTTAAATTTTTTTCTTATACCAAATTCACTTAACTTTTTGCAAACTCAACAGAATCAAAATTCAGGTATGTGTACAGTTAGCACAGTTCTTTTACCAATCTATGTAGCACAGTTCTTTAATATAAAGGTACTTCCCTTAAATACTAAATTAAAACCCAATAAACACAAAAAAAATATATAATATATAATATATAAAAACAAAAATATAAAATAAAAAAAAATAATAAAACAAATAAAAATACATAATATAACAAATACAAAAACCTACCTAAAGAAACTCTAAAAAAAAAAAAAAAATAAATAAGACAAAAAAACAAAAAATACATAAACAAAACCACAATCAGAAGAGAAGATAAAAGAGAATAAATAACAAGAACAAACAATATAGAATCAAAAAAAAAAAAAAAAAAAAAAAAAAAAAAAAAAAAAAAAAAAAAAAAAAAAAAAGAAAAAATAAAAAATATCAAAATATAATAAGAAAACAACAAACATACATAAATAAGAATTACATACACAAAAAAAAAAAAAAATAGATATAGGAAATACCACAACAAATTAGATAAAAAAAAAAA